>VMBQ01007531.1:0-44991 GCA_007657795.1 Dreissena rostriformis | reverse complement strand
TATGCGAGGCTTAGAAAACAAAAAGCACGAGCTTTTGGAAAGTGCGTTTTCGTTTTCGTGCCGAGAATGATTACCGTGATCTATAATAAACACTTACCTTTTATTCCATTTATCCCACTTTTTATTCAGTAAACCTTTTTATTTAAACAAAATTAGTCTAACTGGACTGAATTAATTTTGCTGGATTAATGACGTCATTTTGTCGAAAACTTACGTCATTTTGTGCCGTGGTTTATAGCAGAAATTTAATCAACGGGGCTTTAATCAGCCGAATTAGCTGTGAAAGTGGGATAAAAGGGAGTTTAAGAGAAGTACAATGAAAACTAAATTTCATGAACATCACCAAAAACTAAATATGTCATAAGCAGATGTAACATTTATTAATACACATGGGTTTGCTACTCACTTAAAAGAGACCACTTTGTAACCTCTGTGAGGTTTTCTAAATAAATTCGAATTGTATAATCGGTCCATCCGAAAAGAAAAATTGGGGAGATTAACAAGGAAAGAGCATACATAACAACGGGATGATTTGTATCAGTTCAGTTGGAAGTGGTGTCATAAAGAAAATCTAAGGTCATTCCTAACATTTGTAAAAAACCTGAAAAATTCAGTTACAGAAAATTTTTGTAAAGATTTTTTTTTTCATAAAAAAATGCTTAGAACAAAAAATATCGTTCTTAACATTTTTCGAAAAATCGGTGTGATGTCAATCGCGAAAAGCTCATACAGAAAAAGTGTGAGTTTGTACATCGATAGCAATTCAAAGATTTAATGCTGCTAAAACGGTGAAACGGTGAAAAATTAAGTAATTGATGGATTGATAAAAACATGTCTTAACAAAAGTAAAATATCAANAATTTTTTTCGCTTGTGTTTCTTATTTGAACCCATTTATTAAAATTAAAATGCAAACTATATCTATATTTTAATCGACAAATGACAGTTGTCAAATGATAAATCTCAAGTATCAAGAACATTTATTTCATACACATATGGGGAACGATACATCAACAAACGAATCAGAAGGCTCATTATGGTTTCATACATTTATTTTTAAGGTAACTTGTAGGTGTACACTTATCTTTACAACGCAGGAACAATTAAAACAACGCTTAATGTAACCATTCTAGTAAATCTCACAATTAACGTAATAACTTAAAGTTTTTTGGACACTTACAAAAATTAGAGTCCGAAAAATAAGATACAAACAAATATTAAAAAAAATAATACAGGTGGCCGAAAATTTAGAGACACAATATGCAGGTGTTCGAACATTAAGAGACACCCTTAAATGTTGCATTGATGATCTGATACGGATGTACAATATGTATAGCGTGAAATATTTCAACGAATAATAACCCATGCCTTTACAATACCACGCCGTATAGTATAAATTACTTGTACGCATGTTTCAAATAACTTTTTTTGGTGAAACAATTGCCTATTTCCGGTAAGCATAGTTATTTACTCGATAACGCAATATAAATGGTGTGTGTCTTAGGGAATTCGTCTGCCAGGTTTTATGACCTTTATCCGGTTGTAAAAATCTCATGATCGATGTGTCATCCGATAAGCGCAACATGGCACAATTCTGGTAAAATAGCTTGTAAAACAAACTGTCTGAAAATTTATAGCCATTAATTATCGACGAAAACCCGGCTGTCCGAAAATTTCGAGTCATATCAGATCGTCCGCAAACTAAGAGTAATTGTTGGTTAGTTTTTGGTTACAAGCCCTCTGTGAAAAATGGCACATACATTTAAGAGCTGAGGCAACGTAGATAGCGGCCCAAAGGGCAACAGCTTATATCACCTGTTTTAGACTGCTTCATTTTAGTCTGAGGAGACGGTCTTCTGAGTTGATTTGAATCTTCTAAACGTCTGACAAAGATAGGTTAGGAAATCTTAAATATTTTCCATCGGCCATGGCCGCATGATATTTATCGTTTGATTTTAAGGAAATTTCACTCTTTGTTTGTTGACCTTAACGCGAAATGTTCGCGAAGTCCTAGAATTCCTTTTAAGAATAATAACCAGATGAGATCCTCGCCTCATCTGCGGATGAACATCGTTTTCGTTCCGGTCATGTTCACTGAGCGGAAGCAAGTGGTCACTGCGGTTTACTCGCATGAACGAGCTACTTGCAACGGTACTTGATTTTGCCTCAAAACCAGGGTAGGAGGAGGAAGTGTGCAAGGAAATACCTACCAAAATTGAGTCATTATATTTAATTTTAAGATAACGCTTGCCACGGGAAAATCAAATAAACAGACGTGTTTAAAAAAAATATGTGTTATATGAATTACACAATGATAGCCTTATGTTAATTAGATACGTGGTTTTGTGAGTCAGGTATTTATTGACCACTGCAAGTTTCCCGGAGAATATGACGATATATGAATACTTATAAATAATTATAAATGACATGAAATGCTTTAAAAGAGTATGACGCATGAAAATCCCGTATCATATACTATATACTACATTTTGAAGTTCACAATTACATTTCTATGTTTTTTAAAAAACCAAACTGTCGCAATGATATGAATACGTGTATGGTTCACTTTTTGTAATGTTTTCCAAACAACGGCCATAACATACATTTTAATACTATTACACCATAACCGGCTTTGGTATGTTAATATACCTACGATGCCATTACTAACGAATTAACTTAATTAATTAAGTATTCATTTTGCATGTAAAGAAATTTTAAACTACATATATGGGAATTTTTTAGTTTTGTTTCTAGTATATTGTATTTCGATTAAATGACTTTTAATGCTTAATGTTCCCCGTAGCAATTTGAAAGATTTCAAGCATATCCAAGTTCGGATTGGGTAATAAGGTCGAATCTAGGTCACCAGGTAAAATCTCAGAAAAAAATAGTTTCGTTATACTGTTTACTCTCAATCACTCTAGAGTACACATTTAAAACAAATTCCATGAAACTTGGTCAGTATAATTATATTGACAATATATGTGGCATGTTCGAATCTCGGGATCAGCAACTGGGGAACTAGGTCAAATTTTAGAACAAATTATTTGCTTCTCGAATCTCGAATTTATGATTCAATCTTTTTAAAACTGTGTTAATATGTAATCTTGCCTTAAGAGACCGCTAAAAACGTGCTAGAGTAAACCAATACCTACTATGTCAAAACACGGACATTTTTACAAGAGACACATTTTTCATCTGATCTTCACTGTTTTTTAATTGAAGAGTTTTCAGACTGGGACATGTATCACTCATACGGTAAACCAAAAAGTAAAGGGGTCTCAATTTTAAATAAAAAACCCCAATTACAATCCGAAATCCTTGACATTAATAGTGATACAAATGGTAGATATGTTTTAATGAGCATCAATGTTAAAACTAATATATANCCGATGCCGACACTTTTACTCGTATTTGTAAGGAAACAAAATTGTGTCTTTGTGTCGTATGAACGAATCTGCACTAAAACTAAATTTAGATTCACATTGTACATGTATTATATATATATGCTGGCGAATTCGGCTGGAAGCCAATTTCAATTTTAGATTTAAATATCTGGCTTATTTCGCATTTTTCGACACATGTTCTTCTTAACCTTAATTTTAATTTATATTGAAATATATGTATACTAATTTTTAATACATTTTACATTTTATAAAAAAATTATAAATATTTGACAAAATCGTACAGTCCCGCTTTAAAAGTATCTAGGGGAATCAGAAAAGGGTGTCCACTATCATCCTTATTATTCATAATTGTAGCTGAGGTTCTTGCACATAACATAAGATCAAGTGACGATGTCCAAGGTATACACATTACACAGGAACATAAACAAATATAATTAACATAACTAGCCGACGACACAACTATATTCCTTAAAGATGTGCATAAAATTCCAAAAGTACTAAAAAAAGTCGATACATTTGGAAATATGTCAGGTTTTAAACTTAACAAAAACAAAACAGAAGGCATATTAATCGGTTAATCTTAATGCAACCCAATCACCAACATATATGATGTAACATTCAAACCGACTGTAAAGGCTCTCGGAACTGTTTTTGGAACAAACCAAGACGAATGCGAACTCCTCAACTGGCTAAATGCTACAAATGTGTCACTTAATACAATTGGTGAAGTGTTTACCACGTTGGATTTTAAATGGCACGATTTTCAAATGCGGTAATATGGCATTTCTACAGACTTATACATAAGACTTAAGAATTAAGAATGGGTTTGGATACATTATTTTGAAATCAATATGTGACGCCTATTTGGTTTAGACTTTACCAAGAATAGCAAGTGGAAGTTCGATAACTTATTTCAGATGGGGTTTTTGGATGAAATATTTGTGTTAAAAGATTCCATAATGTCGAGACATTTCCAGAATATCTTTCCATATAAGAAGAGCATGTTATTTTCAATATGCTTAACCCATGAATAAGTCGTTTTTGTGTATACTGTGTATGTCGAAAAATTGTAGATCCTCTTTGTCGACCAGAATTGTTTTTATTTTCTGTCTAGTTTCCATATTTTTTGCCCATCTAACATATTGATTTGACATATTATTTTAAAGTTTATTTTAAGCAATATTTTGTTTTGGCAGTGTTTCATCCTATTACAACTTTTGCAACTTATAAATGCTTTAATGTGTAATTTAAAATCTGATTGTAATCTGATACGTAGTCTATACAAATGTGCAAGTGGTCGATGTATACCTTAATACAAAAAAAATCAATCAACAACATAATAAATATTGTAGGATGAATGGCGGTTTGTACGACGAAACACCGAAGGACGGTCGTGTTCGACCAATGTCCAGTGCTGGCCGTTCCAACACTATGTTAGGCCTTGCCGACAAAACCAAAGCTTAAACTGAGGAAACTACCGAAATCGACTGAACAATGTATTAAAGTTTTAGCATTTTCTTTTCGACATCTATGATTGTTGTTCCCCANGCAGCAAAGACAAGTTAGCGCTGGTTAAAGCCGATGCCGACACTTTTACTCGTATTTGTAAGGAAACAAAATTGTGTCTTTGTGTCGTATGAACGAATCTGCACTAAAACTAAATTTAGATTCACATTGTACATGTATTATATATATATGCTGGCGAATTCGGCTGGAAGCCAATTTCAATTTTAGATTTAAATATCTGGCTTATTTCGCATTTTTCGACACATGTTCTTCTTAACCTTAATTTTAATTTATATTGAAATATATGTATACTAATTTTTAATACATTTTACATTTTATAAAAAAATTATAAATATTTGACAAAATCGTACAGTCCCGCTTTAAAAGTATCTAGGGGAATCAGAAAAGGGTGTCCACTATCATCCTTATTATTCATAATTGTAGCTGAGGTTCTTGCACATAACATAAGATCAAGTGACGATGTCCAAGGTATACACATTACACAGGAACATAAACAAATATAATTAACATAACTAGCCGACGACACAACTATATTCCTTAAAGATGTTCATAAAATTCCAAAAGTACTAAAAAAAGTCGATACATTTGGAAATATGTCAGGTTTAAAACTTAACAAAAACAAAACAGAAGGCATATTAATCGGTTAATCTTAATGCAACTCAATCACTAACATATATGATGTAACATTCAAACCGACTGTAAAGGCTCTCGGAACTGTTTTTGGAACAAACCAAGACGAATGCGAACTCCTCAACTGGCTAAATGCTACAAATGTGTCACCTTATACAATTGGTGAAGTGTTTACCACGTTGGATTTTAAATGGCACGATTTTCAAATGCGGTAATATGGCATTTCTACAGACTTATACATAAGACTTAAGAATTAAGAATGGGTTTGGATACATTATTTTGAAATCAATATGTGACGCCTATTTGGTTTAGGCTTTACCAAGAATAGCAAGTGGAAGTTCGATAACTTATTTCAGATGGGGTTTTTGGATGAAATATTTGTGTTAAAAGATTCCATAATGTCGAGACATTTCCAGAATATCTTTCCATATAAGAAGAGCATGTTATTTTCAATATGCTTAACCCATGAATAAGTCGTTTTTGTGTATACTGTGTATGTCGAAAAATTGTAGATCCTCTTTGTCGACCAGAATTGTTTTATTTTCTGTCTAGTTTCCATATTTTTTGCCCATCTAACATATTGATTTGACATATTATTTTAAAGTTTATTTTAAGCAATATTTTGTTTTGGCAGTGTTTCACCCTATTACAACTTTTGCAACTTATAAATGCTTTAATGTGTAATTTAAAATCTGATTGTAATCTGATACGTAGTCTATACAAATGTGCAAGTGGTCGATGTATACCTTAATACAAAAAAAATCAATCAACAACATAATAAATATTGTAGGATGAATGGCGGTTTGTACGACGAAACACCGAAGGACGGTCGTGTTCGACCAATGTCCAGTGCTGGCCGTTCCAACACTATGTTAGGCCTTGCCGACAAAACCAAAGCTTAAACTGTGAGGAAACTACCGAAATCGACTGAACAATGTATTATAGTTTTAGCATTTTCTTTTCGACATCTATGATTGTTGTTCCCCATGTTGTTTTATCTGTTTTTGACTTTGACTGCTTTAACGGCCACTCCAACACTATGTTAAGCCTTGCCGAAGAAACCAAAGCTTAAACTGTGAAAAAAACAACCAAATTTGACTGAACAATGTATTATAGTTTTATAATTTTCTTTTCGATATCTATGATTGGTATTCCCCATGTTGTTTTATTTTTCTTTCTTTTACTGTTAAGCTGTGAATACGCTGTAGGGGCGAAACATACATATCGATCTATATAGTTAAATGTGAAAAAAAATCTTGTTGGATGTATTTATATTGAAAATTTCTCAGTGTGTTATCAGTAGTTGATTTATATGTCATGACAAATATTTGTTCCAATTAAATTCTGCTTCTCCAAGAAGGTTTTGCCATTTAGTTTGAGCTTTAAAGGTTTCGGCGTGATTTTTTATTTGAAGTGTGTAAACTATTTTGTTCGTTTTGTTTTGTTTTGCAATTNACATGTATGTAATGTGTATGAATATGTTCTTGTTTATTGTAAACCTTGTAAATAGTGAAAAAAAACATAATCCTGTCAAAATACAGGCCAAGTTCGGATCCGGTTTAGGTTATTCTAAAAGTAGGTCACCAGTCCAAATCGTTTAAACAAACTCTACACAATTATGAAGAAACTTTGATAAAACTTGGTCAGATTTTTTTTCTTTACACTTTCTATGCCTAGTTAATATCTGGTTTAATGGAGGAAAATGACTAGGTCATTGCGTTAAAGCATATTAATAAAAGAAAAACTATTAGAAGTACTGATAGGGCGAGCGTTTTATTAATGCTGTTAGACGTACCTAATTCAAGCTAAGAATATTTTTGGTAAAGGTCTGATCACCCGACACTTTTTGAGTTGTTTTAAATATACAAAAAAAAATCAATTCGGAAATGCGAAAATTACCCAAATGTAACGGACAAGTGATTCTGTAAAATCATCTTAAGAGATATTACGACGAATGTATTGCAAGAAACGACAAGTTAAAAAGGCAAACATATCATGTTTTTTATCATTTCAGTTTGAAAGACATAAACAAGTACAGCAACCAATTGGAAATAATTGTTGAGTGCATATATATTACTACAGTTAATCAATTTATGTCTTAGAGTTCCTTTTTATTCAGTTCTACAATACAATGAAAATATCAACCACGCTGGGCGTTCAAGATACTAATGTGAGTAATTAGCTCGTCATTAAATTTTAACATTTATGACTGATGGAATGACATAATGCAATGCGATAAGCATGCTGCTCATAATTTAAAGGTAATATATTACTGTTTAATTTCAAATTTGACTGAATGATGCATTACATTTTTTCTAGTAGTGATATTAATTGGATTCTTAGAACGCTTTAATGAATGCTTCGTTAGAACAATCAGGATATTTATTATTGTACTTATATTATATTTACTAGTGTACTTATTGGACAGCTGTTATTGTACTTATATAACAGTTACTATTGTATTTATATTATATGTATTGATGTGATGTACTTACATGATATTTATTATTGTACTTTTAAGATAGTTATTATTTTACTTATATGGTAGTTAATATTTTACTTATCTGATAGTCATTATATTACTTGAAATATATTTAGTATTGTTCTTAAAGTATAGTTATTATTGCACTTATATACATAATCCAATAGTTTTCGAATATGATATTTTTTTTTGTATAGGATATTTATTATTATAAAATGTATTTTTTTACTTGTAATATATTAATTGTGTACTTATAAGATAGTTATTATTGCACGTATAGTATAGTTATTATTTGTCTTATACGACAGACAGTATTGTACTAGT
Source organism: Dreissena rostriformis (assembly GCA_007657795.1). Taxonomy (NCBI): domain Eukaryota; kingdom Metazoa; phylum Mollusca; class Bivalvia; order Myida; family Dreissenidae; genus Dreissena; species Dreissena rostriformis. The sequence continues at coordinate 36,622 of VMBQ01007531.1, read as the reverse complement.
ATGATAGTTATTATTGGTATTTATAGGATATTTATTATTGCAATTACGCAAATGCCAAATTAAACGTTCTGCTGTTTCAATTGCTTTTAATGCCGTTTTCTGTACGAACAAAGTCTGCGGTTATAATTGTTTACCATCCATAAATTTGTTCGTTCAAGTAGTCCAATGCATCCGCTGATAACATTGACTTCTAACACGTTCTGATTGTATGCCTTCTTCTAAGTTAAACCTTAAGCATAAACCTTTAGCCGTGCTTTCATAATAATTAGCTTATAATTAATTTGCTTACATTAAAAAGTCGGAGATTTTATTTAGATTTGTAAAAAGTCAAACGTGTCTTTAGTTGTGACTTTGATAAACTGCGCTCATGGTATCATCTACATAGCAAGGGCCCGAAGAGAAATCCAAGATGAATTGGTTAGTAATGACGTGAATGAGACACACGCTGTAATTTTGGCATTAAATCATTCTAAGACAATATTTATTTTTATTACAAAACATCGAAGTTCTTCTTGTATCAGAAGACACAAATTAGCAAATTTACATCATGGTTTTCAACGTATTGATTCCTACAATATTGACAAAGTTAAAGTTCTGCATGAATTAAAACATTAAATAGCTCGTTCCATTGCGGTAACCCAGTTGTGAACATTCATGAGTCCAGTGTCATTTGTTTTATGTTCTCTTACATTGGATGACCGTATTACAAATTTTTGTCAATGAGGACTTAGGATTTGCACACGGGTTTAAATATGATTTAAACAAAGCGTACATACAACTTCTTTGAATAGTTCGTGTATGACACACTCCAAATTTCTCAAGTTACATAAAAGAATGACATCATTTTGCATTTCGGCGTAAAAATGTGTTGCTCCATCACCTTGTTCATTAACTATCAACTATTTATGCATGTTACCTTTTCAATCTGACAATAATTGCTATCGAGTCGAGAAGGCAACTTACCTCTACTTCATCATTATCAGACCAGGTAATAGAAAATATAACGAATCGACTACTTTGTTGACAATATTTTGAAGATCGCTTATTTGTCGATCCATTCTTCTAAAATAAAAAAGCCAGACCTTTGTGAAACAAATGAGACGATAAGGACTTCAGATTTCGGGCGCAATACGATACATATTCAAAATATTCTACACTATACATTATGAAAAATATGTTAGATCTTGTTATCTTTACAAAAGCCTCACATTATGGTATGGACTGGGTCTGAACGGATCATGATCGTGTATGCAACGCCTTATGTGTAGACATGTTAGATCTATAGATTTAGCCTGAAGGACGCTGGCAATACGACTCCGAATGACGTTCTACTCATGAATCTACTCTATCCGTGTGGGCATCAAATGTTTCATTGGAACTCATGATTACTTAAATGTTTTTCAAATGTTTGTAAACGGATTCGCAAACAAAGTCAATAACAACGACTTTTATTTGTATTAGTTTATGTCATTTAAAGTTTACTGCACAATAAAACTGCTAAACATCCACAACTATTCTTCGAATAAAAGTATTTGAGACATGTGTTAATATTCATCTGCAACATGTTTGGTGTATACCATTACATGTAGTCGTGAAATTAATTCGGATACAGTTTCAACGTATTACTAAACATCCATTTGTTTTTTGGAAAGCAACAACAAGTCCATGTTATATGTTTGCAGCCGCACATAAAACCACTCCTCAAGTAGTGTTTATGAATCACACGATGTACCTTGATCTATAATGAACTTAGCAGCTGTTTGCTTCGTCAACAAAGTGTATACTTAATATAAGCTACATCTTATTGTGTTCAAAGCATTTTCAAGAACACATCATCATACATTAAATTCATGTGACATACATCTTTTATGATTTGCCTACAATATATTATATTTTTTTTGGCAGAAAAACACCAAATAAATAACTAGTAAATACAATTTATATATTCATTATGATATTTAATATATATGTCTCACTGAGACGTGTTTAAAGAGACGCGCTTATTTTAGGAACCTCGTATTCATGAGTGCACATAGCTTTTGAGAAATTTAAACATATGTGAGAAAATGTTGGGCGTTGGATTATTTCGATGGATTATTGTGGATTATTTTTTTATTAAAGTATACATAAATGACAAGATACCAACGAGAAGATGTATTGGTATATGTTTGCGAATAGCTTAGCGACTAGAACATTTTAATAAAATACAATAAAAGTGCAAACGATCCAATGCAAAGGTTAAACAAAACGTTATAAAAATATATAAATATTTAACATTGCAATCGTCACACTGGGATTGCCTTTGAGGAGGATATTATTTAGTGTTAAATAGTGAACGTAATCTGTTTTTGCTGTGAAACAATTAAACTATGATGATTTATATGTCATATTTCAAACAAGCTACTTCAGTTTCATTCTAACTATTGTCGATGTTATATACTTTCTTCAGAGAGTTTTGTCACTTTAAATAAAACAACGTATTTATTAATTTCAATAACCAATATAACAAGCTGCAGAAAATAGGTACCATACAAAAACATTCAAACCTTACAATGAAATATTGTAATAAAATAATAAAACTTATTGTTCGTAATAACGAGAAGGGGGGGGGTAACAGTTGATCATATGTTGCTCTTACCGATTAAAACGTTTGAGTTTCTTTCAGAAATACCTTTAATTGACAGCAGAACAAATAAAAACGCCAACGAGAATGGTTTAATTCATATGTTTAACTAAAACCCAAAATTGCAATTAAAAAACAGTTGCATGTCCGCATGCGACAAAAGTAAAATGTTGAAAATTGTTTTAATTATTTTAGCGCTTTGTCGCTAGATGCTTAACACACCAAAAAAGTGTAATGAAGCACAATAACTTCCATAAGTAACTAACAACAGCTGACTCAACAATCCTATGCCGCAAATAACATTCCGGCTTTGAAAATGTTTCAATTATTGCATACTACTGTATGCCATTTAGAAACAACAACTTAGCCCACTTCTTTGAATGGCTCCAATTTGTCTCCTTTGTCCAATAGCTAGGTATTTAATGCAAAAGTACATATTTAGTTCTGCATTTTGATAAAGTGAATACATTATTGGGTCATGCACTGAAGCATACATGTTCTCATTGCACTACAATGGTGTTAAGCCATACCTGCAAATTCTAAATTCAATATGTAGTTTGTTTGATTCTATGTATGATTTTGTTAGCGTTACATTTTATTTTGTGAATAAATATTAAATCCCATTTATTCTCATTTTCGTTATGTACCGTTCAATAAACAAGTTACATACCTTTTGTGCGTAGGAATTCAGTTTTTTGACTACGCATCAAAACGCCAACTTTAATTTTGACCGAAAAAAGAACGAATCGCGAGTTTTTTTTCTCATTCTCAAAATCTGAACACATTATAGTAAAATAAGACTTTTTTTTATAAATGCTCGTGCAAAATAAACAAAAGTCTCATTCTACAATAATGTGTTTATATTCGGTCAATGCATTTCGTAAATGAGAAGTTTTACAAAAGCTGAGACTGTTCTGTATCTATATGAAACCGACACAAATTAAATGTTGTAGTTCTGTGTTCACACGCATTACGTCAATAGTTCATATAAAACTGCTTTAATGTCCATTAAACGCATTTGACAAACATCATTTTAATGTTTTCTTTATTCGGAATTTATGTAATAAACTTTATATTTAACGCAATTAAAAAGCATGTAGCGTGGTAGTGTATTGTTTATTATCGGTAGCATACAACGCCCCGTAATAACGATAGTCGAACGCTAATTTAACATAATCAATAGCGCATGACGTATGTCGAAATTATAGTTTATTTACAATGCATTTCAGAACGAATCGACAACTAACGATATTTGATTTTTTACAACGCATATGGGAAGTTCAGGCTAACATTGTCGAAATACTATCTTTTCTTTGCATGTGTATGCAAACAATCTGTTCTATCGATTAACTCAATTTAAGGAAATCTAAAAATGAATTTTGAACACATTGTAAATGTTGTTTTATTCTTCAATATATATCGTACATGTAAAATATATATGACATTTAATCTCACCAAAATGTAAGATATATATGTTCATTCCTTTTTATTAAGAAGAAAGAAATAATCCTAATTTTAAAACATGTAATAACAATATAAAAAGTTCTGTTAACTCATGGGTTATGTTGTCTTATTTGGATTGATATTTTTGTATATTTGCGTTAACTCATGGGTTATGTTGTCTTATTTTGATTGATATATTTATATATTTGCGTCTGTTGTGCAATTTCGTCAATTCTGTCCCTTTAAGGTAAAGTTTATTTATAAAGAGTGCCATTTGAAATGCGTTCGAACCGATTTAAACGACACTGCTTTAAATTGATTGTTTCAAGGTGCTGATCCCAGCTTTAATCAAGTTTATGTTTCACATCGTGTTGTATGTAGGTCGTGAATTTAACAGGCCATCGGTTACGTAATTTGTAAATAAAAGAAGATGGTAGCAATTGTTTCTTTCCTGATGAAGTTTAAAAATAGCATATCTGTAACAACATGCCATCGGTATTTATTTATTTTCAATTGAAACCCAATGGGCCATGTACAATTTTAATTGTAATATCCTGTGTTTCTCGTAATTGTAAATGCTGCTGTATTCGTGGAGCAGATCAGTTTCCGCATACCTATTTCTATTATAGTATTCTTATGATGCAAACCTTAAATGAATCTTTAAACATGTAACTATCTCATTTCTTGTGATTGTCAAAGACGAGTTATAGCTTCACAAATAGTTCGGTTGTAATAATTTTAACACGCTGGTAGATATATAATTAAAAACGACATTTGTATTTAATTAGAAACGTTAGCTCAAGTAATGTTGCGGATGAGGCATCAATAACGTTATTAAATAATGCGCATATTTGTGTCTTACCAAACATCATTTTTACGTATTTTTCTCAATTAAGAATGACTTATCATTATGTAAATTGTAGTCGCGACTTAAGTTTTAATTGTTGGTACAAGCGATATCAAATAAATGTTGACAATGTTTATTAACGACAAAACGCTTTTAGGTTGTGAGTTAAAAATACACAACTAAAGGTCATAGTATGTCAAAGCAAGAATCGCTAATAAATATATTGTGAATGTTTGTAAATATGTACGTTTTCATTATATTATTTAACTTTTCGAATGTTAATTCTAGAATAAATTGTTTCCTTATTTGATATCCGTATGGATCTAATGAGAACTCCTAGTGGCATGATTTCCTGTTTTCTTATCAAACGTCTCGGGCTCCATTCGATGGTCCATTGTAATCTCCACATTGTTCAATTCCAGCGATAATTTACCAACGACAGCTAACTCGGTCTTGGCATCGGGTTTCTTATCCGCGGATGTTTCTATCACGCCGATGATTCGCGTGAGGGTGGCCTCTTTCTCCGCAAAGAACAAGGTGAAGTTTATAGAGTGGTTCCTGAAAATGACAAAATATTCATTTGATGAGATGTATTAGGAATTGTTTTATCTAATAACCCGACCGACTCTACCATTTCACGATGAACCTTCACTTTACTTGTTTGGTATTATAGGTAGAGTTATCGATCACTCGATCATATTTGATATTTAATATAAGAGTTTTACATATAGAAAAATTATAGCATAGATAATAAGAATATTCTTATCATTTAACACTTATAAAAGATGAAAATAATTCCTGTATTGTAACATAGTTTGGAACTGTTTCCCTATTTTACCGATGGCCGTAATGTCGATGCAAATATAAATGGCGCAAGAAAACATATTTGTTTGTTGTTTCAATTAAACCATATAACGATTAATTGTTTTAACAAACGTATATGGATAAGAGTGTGTTGAGGCATGACTGTTCTTGTCAATGCCATTGTATAAAACAAGTTGCGCCAGGTAGTAAACCTATTTTTCTTAAATAATGATTAATAACTTAGATAGGCTCTGCAGTTGTCAGTTATTTTATAAACTACTCATTGGGGATACGTTCAAGATATTAAACTATAAAGACAATTAAACTTCAGCTTCATCCTTATTTATTTTTATATACCACATTTATATAGCGCCCTTTTCATACTCGATATGTGCGTTCAGAGGCGCTTTACATTTTTTCCCTGATCACTGGGTCATAAGTCGTCCGTTGAAATCCTAACGGTATAAATCTTAATACAACACTAGGTCATTGATGACATTCTGATTACATTTATAAAATGTATTATTCATGATTACATAGGTGATGTGTTGTTATCAGATTTTTAATGTGAGTTAACGGTTAACAAATAACATTTCCGGCGAATTGTCCAACTTACCACACCCATCCATTTTTATTCATAATATAAATATAATTGCGTTATCGATTTAATAATATACACAGTTACTTGAATTGAAATCATATCCGAAACAGTTTTATCTTGAGCGGAAATTGTCTGGACGTTGTTATGACTTTTATTTTAAATATGCAAATGTATAACACGTATAAACAAAACTGTATTCACGCTTAAAACAGATAAATATATAAAATTTGCCTGCAATGGCATTTTAAAAGGAGTTTGAAGTAATAAAATACATTTCATGAACATCAACAAAAATTTAACAATCAGATATAAGCTTTATTAATGAACATGGGTTTGCTACTCACTTAATAGAGACCACTTCGCAACCTCTGTACGTGTTTCGAAATGAACTCGCGGTGTAAAATCGGTCCATCTGCAAAGAATATTTGTAAGATTAACAAGGAATGATCATCTCAAATAAATCATGGTATCATTTCTATCATTTAAGCAAACCACATCCGGAAAGACCATAGGTTATGCTCTTGATTTGTATAAGCAAAGCTCATGCGGACAAAGTTTATGTCTTAATTCGTAAAAATCAAAAAGTTTCTGAAATGTTCATAAGGCTTTTTTGTTAAAAACACATACAACAACCGCTGAAAATCTATTTAGCGGTTTAATCTGTTAAAAACGCTTTTTTGCGATTTTTTACCGACTAAACGCGGAACGAAACCGCTAACCATACTATAAATACTATCATTTTCCTTAAAAAGTACAATTTAATTTTGTTTTTAATTGTCATCAAACTTGTGATTTCGGTAAGGAAATTTGATATGCAAAGTTCACTTAAGTGCAGCTTAGGTTAAGTCTATCCTTTGTAACATTTTTTGTGTGGGGTTTCGTCATTAACGTCTTTCTATGACCATTATTCCCCAATCTCTGATCCAACTAGGACAATTATTGTCATATGTTAGATCAACTGTAAATCCCGTAGAACAACTAAAGAGATGACGTATATGTCGCTTTTCCCTATCCTGTAAATATCTACTAATATATACACAGCTCTGATTTGTGAATACCGTATATATACATATAAAGGAAGGAACACATATATTGTACCTGAGTACAGTGATCCGTAGAAAGGTCTCTAAGTTGATTGCCTGAGGGGTCGTCAATATTCTCTACACTCTCTATAGTTCTTATTTTCACCGCTAGGTTAGCGCGAAGAATATCTTTAATTGTGATAAACATTAACGCAATTATCAAAATGTTGTCTATCATGATGTCACAACATAATGTTAAGGTTGCAAACTTCGGATGTGGAACACATATTTCCTTACACATACATACATACAACACGAAGTAGAAGTGTCTATAATAACAGTTTACTTTTAATGGTGGACATATACTCACTTTTAAAGAGACTAATAAAGTAATATTTGTCTAGTCTCTTTGAATATTGAGGAGACCATTTTTGTCATTGTGTATAGTTTGTCTACGGCATGTGTTATGTTATATTATTTGGGCAATTACGTTTGTTTGTCAACTCTAACTTCTTGGTTCAGCTTACAAGTTCTCCAGTATTGATTAAAATGTAGTGAGCAAGTTTCGACCTCATTCATTAAAGAATACAAAATAAACATGACAATTGTAATTTCATTAAAATCAATCAAAACGTTATTTATTGGTCTAGACAACCATGAGAATAAAATTACTAAAATACTTTGATTGTTTTAAGTATCCAAACGCTTACCTATTTGTTTCTCTTGTGTTTCTGAAATACAAAACATGTAGCCTATTAATTTCAATTTAAAATGCTAATATATTTCAATAATTCTCATCGACAATTGACAGATGACAAAAACACAAGTGGTCTTTTCAGAGACATATGTAAAATGAAGACTGCACATTATGGTAATCATACGCTTTTCTTTGTTTAAGGCAACTAGTAAGTGGACAGTTAACCTTTCACCATAGGATAATATAAACAACGCTTAACAAAACATAATATTGAACCATACCACTAAAACAACTTGAGCATTTAATTAGTTTGCGGTTGCAAGCATTGTTTGAAAAAAAGGCGCATACCTTTGAGAGCTGAAGCGAAGTAAATAGCAGCTCCAAACGCACTAGCTAATATTAACACTAGCAAAACAGCAGCAATTGGTCCTAGACATTTTCTGACCTTCGCATAGAACGGAATCTTAACCGGTTGAATAAAATTAAATGGATCGTTTGGATCATAGTTCACATTGTAATTAACTGTCAACGACACGTTCCCAATGGTATATATGCTTATTTTCTCGTTGTGAGAACATTTATTTGAGCTACTGTTGTCCGTTTTTTTCTTCTTATCGCCACAGCTGGACACTCTCGTTGAGGGTTCACTGCCGCACATGCTCAGTGTAGAGTCTGAACGAGAGTGTAGACTGGTTTTAGACTGCTTCATTTTAGAATGTGGAGACTGAACTCTGAGATGATTTGAATCTTCTAGACGTCCTGACGAAGCATTTCTAGGAACTCTTAGATAAGTGTTCACGAACTCCGACATTTCGCTGTAAGAATTATAACCTGATGAAGTGGGCGCGTCATCCTCTCGTGGTCGTCTTTTCCGCTTCCGGTCCGGCTCACAGAGCGGGTGCGAGTGGTCGCTGCGGTTGCCTCGCATGTATGTACTACTCGACACGGTGCTTGATTTCGCCTCGAAGTCTACGTAGAAGGCGGTAGTGTGTAGAGAGTGCTGTAAGGAAGTACACACATTGAGTCATGGGTTAGATTTAATGTGTAATAAAACACTTGCCGACGGAAACTTAGGTTAACAGAAGTGGGCGTTCAAGCAAATTTGTTATATGATTTAAGCAATTATAGGCTTATTTTAATTACATATGTGGTTTTGTAAGTCAGGTATTATTAACCACTGAAATATTTGTGGAATACATGTGGATATATATTCATACGTACACATGATTATAATTGACATGACATGCATTTAAAGGATATGGCGAATGTAAAGCATATATCATATAATGTAAACTGCTACAATGTCACAAATCCATAGTTTATAAATAACCAAACTGTCTCCATGATATCAATACGCTTATGACTAATTGTTTTAATTATTTTCAAACAACGGTTATAAAATATTTGTCATCGTGAACCTGATGATGTCGTTGGTATGTTAATACTCCTACAATCCAATAATGAACGAAATCAAATTTATTAATTACTTACATGGGGATGATTTTTGAATTTGGAAATTAATTAATTTATTATCTTAGATCATTTATGTTGCATAAAAACCGTTTAAATTACACATTAGAAAATTGTAAATATTCTATTATATTACATTGACTCAGCGGTAGTTTAGTTTTTGTGTATGTGCGCAAGTTTATCCGAACATTTTTAGCTTGCACAACTTATAAGAAAGACTAACATTTCCTCCATCACGAAAGTAAAAGATATACATCAGTGTTTGTGTACTTAATGTATCTATCATATGAATGCATTATCGGATAAGATTCGCTTTTGCTTCCTAATCAAATGGATTTTAAGATTTAATGAGAGGTAAGAATGCAGGATATAAGAAATATGTTTACAGTCTGCAAATTCTTGTATAACTAGCTTTACGAATAGGCATATAAAACAAACAACACTCATGAAAGTTTATGCCCTAAACTAAACATTTGAGCAGTACAAAATCAATTAATACATATATACACCGAGAAATCGTTTAAATTGATCATTTGAAATAGTAAAAAACGAAATGCATAAAGTCAAACACGCTATTAAAATTAATTATCCAGTAAAAGTGGTTTAGGTAATTTTAATAGAAAAGTTGTGTACGTCACGCGAGGAAATCTATTGCTGTATTAAGACTAAACCTTGAATTAAAAAGTAACACATTTTTTAATGTGAGAGCTAAATTATTTTCATGTGAGCTAAAATTGCAGCATGGCTATGATCTATTATATAAAATGACTTCGGAATTCTATTATCACACAGTCCGAGTAAACATTTGATTGGTTTTAATCATATCCGAGAAAACCTCTCGTTCAATTGAGGTAAATAGCTAAATCACCAAGTTGACTCTAAAAACAAACAATAATAAATACTCGTATTGCGATAGTCTAAACAATGCCATGAAAAGAACCTATTTCAAATCTAGAATATTTTGTATCAGAACCAGATGTTTCGAATGCAAAATAATACCTTTTGAGTAGTTTGAAATGTACTAAAAACAAATCAATTCGGAAATGCGAAAATGACCTAGTTACGGAGCAGTGATTTTGTTAAATCATATAAAGAAATATTTCCAAAAACAATATTTTAAGAAACGACAAATTAAAAAAGGCAAACTATCACTAATTTGGTCAATTCGATTTGAAAAAAACAACAAAACATACAGCGACCAAGTAGCAAAATATTTGAGTGAAATGATACTGCTACTATTAAGGTTCCCTTCAATTAAGTTCTAGAATAAATGTTAAATGTCAACAATGTCGAACACCCTGTTCACTGGGCGTTACTGATCACAAAATTATGGTGAATGATTAGCTCGTCATTAACTTTGAACATTTATTTATTGGTGGTATGACATAAGACATTGCGATAAGCATGTCACGCATAATTAAAAGGTCATTTATTACTGTATAATTTCAAACATAATTGAATGATGAATAACATTATTTCTCTTAGTGATAATTACATTATATTTCATTCGTTGAACATTTTAATGAATGCGTCATGACACATGTATGCTATTTAGTAGTGTACATATAGAAAAGCTATTATTTTATTTAAATGATATGTATTGTTCTTCTTTAAGGAAAATTATTATTGTTCTTAAAGTATATTAATAATTGTACTAATAGGATATTTATTTGTGTTCTCAGAGGATATCATTTATTGTACTTATATGATGGACATTTGTGTACGTATCGGATAGTGATAACTGTAATTAAAGGATAGTTCGTATTGTTCTTATAAGAGAGTAATTATTGTACTTTTAGGATAGTGATGATCGTTCTTATATGATACTTATTATTGTACTTTTAGGAAAGTTATAATTGCAATTACTCAGGTAACCAATCTATGAACATTTGGTGTTATTGTGTTTGTGGTGTCCAAAATTGCATAACTGTATTAAATAAAGAATTCTTCAATGACAACAAAGCATACAAGGAATTCGAAATATGATTAAAACCCCTACATCCAATTGCTTTCAACTGCATGTGTAATCCATACTCCAAAGTTTATAAATTACAACAAAAAAGAAAACTGATAACAGTTTGTTTTGCATTTCGGCGCACAATTAATGCTGCATCACACGAATACTTTAATATCAATTCTTTATGTGTGTAGCATGTTCAATCTGAAGACAATTGTTGTCAAGTCGAGAAGGCAACTAACCTCTACTACATCATCATCAGAAACGGACATATAAATATAACGAAATGCCAATGTTTTGAGAATCGCTTATTATTCGATCATCCTTTCGAATTGAATTTTTTTTTCCAGATATCTGTGAGCTTATCATTACGATAAATACGGTCAGAGTTTGAGCGCAATACGATACAGATTCAAAGATCTTGTGAACTATACATTATTTTAAATAGGCCAGATGTTGTTCTCTTCACAAACGAATGAACATATCTTTTGCAAACAAAAACGATAAATGTTGTATGTACTGGTCGTGTAAGTAATTCCGGCCTGTATGTAAAAAATCGGCCACCTGTGTAAAAGCATTTTCACGATCTAAACATACACATTTTGATTATTTAAAAACAAACACACTTGAAAACCAAACCTACTCTCAATATTTTGCAAATTAATGAAGATTTTACTGTAAACGTTTGTATTAAAATGTCACAAACATAGCAGAAAATATTTTTCACGTGGGGAAAGTGACGTCATCGTAAGTTGCGATAATTATATTTATATAAGAAACACATATATTTGATAAAACTAATATTATTTTTATCTGATAAACTTTAATTTAGGGTTTTCCGATTAATTAATATAAAAACATATATTCAAAACATAAAACTCATGACCTAAATTTAAACTTTTAATATATAAATTACCTCCCTTGATTACAATATTAATAGGTTACATGTTGTAAAATTGCTTGTTTATATTTATTCAAAAAGATAGGGGGAGTAACTGGTATAATAATGCCGTAAATATTTTAAGTTTCAAGTCGAAGAAATGTTGTTTGTGTAAAACCTGATTATTACTCTTAAAATGAGGACATTTGTCTAAAGATTTTGGCTTGTAATTATTCCTGTAGAATAAACTTTAAAGTGGCCGATTTTTAAGGTAAAATTGACCTACAAAAATTGATAGTTTATATGTCATTAATTTATGTGCATAAAAGTAACATACACTGATCAAATTCTATCAAAATTTTCATATTAGGTGAGTTTTGAACCCAGGATAATATATGTGAAGTTTAGTTTCAACCAGTTGCCACAAACAAAGTTTAAAAAAAAATAGCCCCAAAAGTAGCCGGAATTAAGTACAAGACCAGTAATTCTATGTAAAACAACGTGTATTGTTTGAAATAAATATACTTAAACAAAAAAAAAACGATAAATATTAACAGATCATACTAAACTATGCGATAAATATCTTGTACACTATATATTACAATAATTATTGTCAAGTCTTGTGCATTATGCAATATTACACATACTGTCATAGTTTAAGTACAAAAGCTATCGTCAGATCATGTGCCATGTACAGTGCGATACATAAAGTTTTTGACCGATGGAAAAGCCTTAAATTATGATACTGACGGACGAGAACGGGATCGGGTATGCCACGCCTTATGTGTAGAAATGTTAAATCCATTGCTGTAGCCTGCAGGACGCTTGCAATACGACTCCGAATGACGTTCAAGTCCTGGAGCCACTCTGTCCGTTTGTGTACTAAAGTGTCCATTGCCAGTCATTATAACTAAATAAAAAAAGTATTTCAAATTCGGTTTTGTTTTAAAGAATTTTCAAATTAAATCAATAAATAGAATTTTCGATTTAACTTTAGTGTGCCCTTTACAATTTACTGCGCAATGTCATCCGTTCACAATAATTCATTGAATAAAGCTGTTGGAACCATTTGTCAATTTTCAATTGTCAAATGTTTGGTGTATACCGTCACATATATTCGCGAAATAAAATGTCCAATGTAAAATCAAAATGTGTTTTGGAAAGAAAAAACACATCCGTATTATATGGCTGTAACCATGTCTGTCATAAATCCACGCGTCAAGTCGTTGCGTTTTTTATCAATCACAAGATATACAATTGTTCTTCAATAAACGTAACAGCTGTATGCCCCGAACAGAAATTATCTACAAAATATAAGCTACATCTTATTTTGATCAAAGCAATCCCAAGAGTACATCATCATACATTAAATTCATACGAGATACATCTATCACGCTTCTCCTTCTATGAAGTTTGTCAATTAACACTACCTTTCCAATGAATTAAAATGATTGTGATATGGATACATTACGGACAGTGCGAAGCTTTTCAATGTTATGCTTATACTTTATTAAGAGGAGTTGTAACTCTTCATGATATACATATCTTATGTCAAAACAAATTTCCTGGACATATCTCATCAATACCATTATTTTACTTCATTATTGTCATTTATATGTAATACAATATGACATTTATAGATTTATATGGATGCTAATTTGATAACCATGAACACCGATTTAAGATAATAATGCTTAACTTAATAGATGCTATCTTTTATCTAAACCATAGTTAGTATTACTCAGTACTGCAACAATGTCTATGTATGTGATCATGATTTTTTTGGTGTGAATTAGTTTATTTATGTTTACAAGTAGCAATTCGGTTAAGATTTATGAGTCTGAAAATGTATTTAACAGATTCACATACACCTTGAAAGACGTTTAATGTTGGCTTGAATGAATATATTTTAACGTTTATGTTCAAATTGTTTATGTCATTTAATTCTTTGTTTCACAAAAACATTTCATATAACGATCCATTTTTAAAAAGAAAATCGATGGATTTTAACAAAATAGCAGTATGTAAGATTGGTTACCCTAAATAAAACTACGACATGCAACTCTGTATATTTTATTAATATTGAAACACTGTCATAAACTAGCATCCTTCTTTTGAACATGTTCAAAATTACAGAGTTATATATATATATATATATACATATCAAACGGATATAAGATTGCATATACCGATTAAAATAAGCCTCCTGTAAACCGTGCATAACGCCTGCGCAGAAAACGGATGTTTGGGTCTGCTTTTTATCGGAAAGTTTGACATAGTTTTAATGGGAGTGGACAGACCACATTGAAGCAGTTACTTTGCGAGTCCCATTTCCTTCTTTTAAGTCACCGCCATATCATTTTGTTATTAATATTGCAAATGTAAACATACATGCAAAAATGCCCGAGATTGATCGCATTATTGTGAAGTTATATTTTAATCGAAATAGATTTGTCATGGTCGTTATAATTGCATTAATTACGAAATAATACCCTTTTGATTTTTGTTCTATGCATGAGAACTACAAATCATCGTTTATCGGTAGAGAAAACATCCAATTAATAAAAAGTAAATAAAACGTATATGTAAATTATCAATTTAATATTAGTGTTAAAGTGGAACATTTTTAACAAACTGCTATAAAAGACTTGTTATTTTTGGAAACCTTATATTCCTTAGTGTACACAACGTTTGAATTATTGAAATATACCATGTGAGAAGATGGAAGGCATAACATAACTTATGGCATGACGCACACAGATATGAGCCTGATTATTAAGTTCGAAACGTTATAGTACATCTTACTATGTGACAAACGTGCTAATTAATGGATTATTTTAATAGATTAGTATGGCCTATTTAAAATGAAATATATAAATGTCAAGACACAAACGAGTAGATACAATGTATATGGGTCTATGTTTGCGACTGGAATATGTTGATAAAATACAATAAGTGCCCACGCTCAAATGGAAAGGTTCAAACAACTTTATATATACATATTTACATTTACATTGACACTGTGGAGTCTCCGAATTGAAGGAAATCATGTATTAGTTAAATGATGTTTATCTAATTCATTTTGTTGTGATGAGTTACAATGATCTATATGTCTTATTTCAAACAGGCAACTTAAAGTGATATTAGACGCATCTAACAGTATATAGGTGTCTATCGCAAACGTTGTTTATTTTTGGTGTTTTCACTTCATATACACTTATATTTGTCAATGCAGCATCAACATACTTAAACAATATCCCGGAAAGAGAAAAATAATGCATTTGAATATCAACCGTACTTTTGTTTTGACGTACTTTGTGGTTAGTTTAAAATCTGGGATTTGGCATACCGCGAAAACATATGACAATTCTGAAATTATGAATACATTTACCTTTGTGTCTCGGTCAACCACATCTTCGGCCATACTCCTTTAAAGATATATGTTATAAATGATGTGTCAGTAAAGTGACTTTATGAGAAAAACTCAAATCGTATCGCTTTCATAAATACGCGGCAGTTCCGCTCGGCTAGTTAAGCTTACAGGACTGGGTTAGTCACGTAAAATATTGAATATAATATATATTTTTATAAACAACCGGTAGCAAGATTAGTTGCAGATAATTGGTCAGTTACCACAATGTAACTAACGTTTGACCTGTTAATTCTTTTCAGCTCAATTCAACAGTGAAAAATGCGTCTAATATCACTTTAAGTCACACATCAAATATTGTCAATTTTATAAACTTGCTTCAGAGAGTTCACATCACTTAACAAAATACAATATATTGTATTGATTCAATAACCATTACAAACCTACTGCCAAAACTACGTGCCATAAATAAAACATTCATTCCATTCGATATTTTTTTTTCCATAAAATAATATTAACATATTTTTATGATAACATTAAGGGGGGTAACTGTTGCTCATACATTCGTGCCGATTTAAATGTTTTCGTTTCTTTCACAAATACCAAAGAGTGACCACAAAAGAAGGCAAATTCTAACGAGAATGTTTTATACTTTTTACTTAAACCAATTCTAGCGATTATGAAACTGGCATGTCCTAAGGCACTTACAGAAAAATAGTGATATGTGACTTATATCGGTGTTTTTTCGATATGAGTCTTAAAGCCCCGAATTAGTCTATTTAAGCACTATAACTTCCATGAGTAACTAATAACAGCCTACTAAACAATCCCATACCGCAGTTAAAATTTAGGTTAAACAAATCCTATCCAAATGCAGTTTATGTTTTATCTTTACTTTAACTTCAAAATACTAATTATTTGGATTTACTAGCGTGGTCAAGTATAATAAACATAAGTCGTAGAGTGTAACACAATCACAAATCCAAACACAAAGATGTGTGTATGCCTTTACGCCATCCGCAATGACCACGGGTAAAGCATATTGCACATAAAACAAAGCAACCGCAATGTAAAACGGTAAAAAGAATCTTAAATAAATTATTTTTATTTAAACTTACTAAGTAATTTAACTTAACCACAGTTGTGTTTGTTAGTCAAAATAATGATTAAAATAAACTTATACTCACATGTAAATAACTTCCTATTATAGTTTCACTGTAATTAATAGGAACAGTATTTTTCTTATGTCGATGTTTATCGTGATTGTGTCGCACTTAATAACATAATCAGACTGTGGTTTTTCATTTTATTTTACTTTCATCCTATCACATAAGTGTTGTTTCACGCCTCATTCCGAAAAAAACTAACACCTTTTTTTGCTAATTTAAGAAAAAAAAAACATCTTTCCGTGAATTGTTTATGAATTTTGGTAAAGAGTTGTGAAACTACACGTGCGCAAAATGTGATGAGCATTTTTTTATCTATGGGAATACGGACACAAAACTAATAAACACGAAAAGTGGGTAAATAAGAAGGATAGACCATTTACAAAAGACGGCAATAGCATAATCTTGTTTTCCTTTTAATTTAAAAAAATGATTTATTAATCTGTTGGAACGAAACGTAGTTATCATTTGCTTCTATTTCTTGATGTGAAAGGCTGTTTATAAATTTGCTATTATATCTTCTCGAACAGAAAGATGAACATGTAGAGACACAGTACATTCTCGTTAATAAAGCAAATACACAGACACATAGGTCAATGTTAAACACTGTTTACATATGTGCCAATCATGGTATACTAAGCTACGCCACGCGGAATAATACCACTAAGCCCACTTCTTTGAAAAGCGCCCAACTGTTTCTTTTGTCCATTAACTAGGTCTCTTATTGCACATTCCGGTCTGCATTTCGATCAAATGAACACGTGATTGGGTCATGTTCTTGAGCGTATATCTTCCCAATACAATACTCTGGTGTTCATTCGTACAAGCACATTCTAATTACAATATGTAGTTTGGTTAATTATAGGTATGCAAGCCGGTCACCAAGGCTTTGTGTGCGTACAATTTGTTGTTGTTTTTGTTAATTTTCATTTAAGAAATGTAGCGTTCAATAAACAAATAATTGTACTTTTTATTCGTAGGAATTACATCTTTAGGACGGTACGCAGCGTTGTTTTAATGGTACACATCAGAACGAAAACTGTGTTTTTGACCGAAAAAAACAAAACAAAAAATACGAGAAATTCAATTGGTAAAATATTCTAAAACGATTATGTAAATACACTATCAATTTAAATGAAAACTATATTTAATTTGATGTGTTCAGAATCGAGTCAATGCATTTAGATAATGAGACGTTTTACAAATCTAAGCTTGTTATGTGTCCATATGAAACCGAACAAAATAACAGGTTGGAGTACTCTGTTCACACGCATTACGTTAATAATTCATATCATACTGCATCTCAACGATTTGGACTAAATATATTTGACAAACAGCATGTTGATGTCTTTTTAATTGAGGATTTATTTAAGCAAACGCATCATTGAACGCGATCTGCGTGCGTTTACAATTATTGTGGTAGTGTTTTTTTTTTACAATCGGTAACATGCAACGCCCCGTTATAACGAAAGTTTAAAGCTCATTAGGCATTTTTATTATTGTATGACGTTTCTTCACAAAGCATTTTGAAGTGGTTTATTTACAAGTTGAGAACAAATCGACAACTAAAGAAAACATGTTGGATGTACCACGCAAATGGAAATAGTTGATTATCGTATTATTTGTTTGTAAACAACCTGTTCAATCAATTAACTTCTTTTCAACAAAAGAAATAAACCGCACGTTTTGAATGTTGTTTTATACTTTTATATCTAGACTATATTTAGAACGTTATTGAAACTTAAACTCCCCGAAATGTTAGGTACGAATTTAGATTTTTTGTGTATTTAGACGAAACAATAAACATATTTTAAACGTAGAATTTCACGTCTGATTTAAGACTTATTACGATTGATATAGTATTTGTTTATATGCGTTAGTTTTGCAATGTCCACGTTGTCAACTGTATGATTTCCCTTTTAGGTAATGTTTGTTGTGCTAAGAGTGCAATGTTGCTTGCTTTTGAACCGGTTTAAACCCCACTGCTTAACATTGATTGTTACAAGGCGGTGACTCCCGTTTTGATCATATTTATGTTTGATGTCCTGTTGTATAGAGTTCATGTAGTGAACAGGAATTAGTTACGTACGTTTTGTAAATTAAATAAAGTCTAGCTAATTGTTGCAAAATGTTTCTCTTGATAGTATTTCTAGAGTTTTACAATATTAATATTTATTTCAAAATGCACGTGAATTTGTTATTTAAATAGCCCTTGTTTCTCGTAATTATATGAGAATATCGGTTTCCGCATTCCGATCTCTATAATATTATGCTTATGATGCAACCTTTTAATGAGTATTTAAAAATGTAATTGTTTCATGACTAAATAATTCGCATATTTTAGTCATATCAATTAGCGATTGTATGTAAATATCGCAATCAAGAATGATTTAGCATTATGTCAATCGTAGTCGGGAATTTAGTTTGAAAGGTTGCTACAATACTTTTCAAGATATTTGCGATATGAAAAAACTTGTATAACAAATGTAATCAACGACATACATCTTTGAGATTGTAAGTAGGACGTTCGTTTAAATAATCACCTTAAAATCAAAGCATTTCATAACAATTGGAGATTATGAATATATTGTGCATTGTTGTCAATATATAGGTTTTCAGTATATAATTCAAACATTTCCAATTTGAATACTTAAATTAAAAAAATCCAAATTGAGAGCATTATAGATGAGAATCGTAATCAGGAGAAAAACATTTTATTCCATTTAAAAACCTCGGTTTCAAATAGATTAAAGGTGGTTATCGTATAACCAAACGTGATAATTTTATGTAATATTGATATTTCATAACTATTATCATGAGAAAAAATGAAGTTTGATTACAATTGAGAAAATGCTATATTAAAATTCTTACAGCTTGGTTACTGTGAGATTGGTGGTACTTGTTACCAAACGATTGACGCTTAATCTCCAGCCCTATCGTGCCTCACTTGTGTACCAACAACTAGTCAAACAGAGTTCACCCAGACGGTTAGTTAGAGTAGCTTCCCTTTGTATTAGTCAAACAGAGTTTACCCAGACGGTTAGTTAGAGTAGCTTCCCTTTTAAAGCAGGTAAACAGAATGGAACAAGACAAAATAATTATGTAAATTATGAACTGTTTTATGAGACATGTTTTTCTCCTTTGTGCTTATTTGATATGTAATTGGTATATTTAATTGTTATATTTTTGTAAATTGATAAACTCAGCATAAAGACATACACTCTATCCACGAACTTTATGTAACTCTTATGTTTTTCTCTTATGCTGAAGCAATGAAATTTTCTTGTTAAGATGGTTATACATTTCTCTAAAGCATAAACCTAAACCTCATACTTGTGAACTCAATAAATGCACTTGAATCGTGTTGTACGCAGTCGCTAGTATAGTGGTCAGGGGCTACCCGCGTAGGCGTAGCTACTGAGTAGTCTGTTGTCTGAAGCTACACTTGCCGCATATGGAATAAGACCCATTTTCGCATGACGTGGGTGGTTTAATTCACTGGTTGGAATAACTTATTACGAGGCTGAGTACTTTAACAGTCAAACCAATAGCATTCGTCGGGGAATACATTTCTTGGATTTTCATAAGTCCTCTCATCCACGAAATAAAATGTTCAACGAACGTTCATTTCCGAAGTCTGTATATAAAATATTATTAAGAACCCACGAATTTAATATAAAGTGAATACGCCAGATTGTATTAATCTGCGAAATATCATGTCATCGACAATAAATGAGTATACAGTATGCTGTTTTACGACGGGAAAATCACAGGTTTAAATACTCAATGGAGAACCTAAGTATTTTAACTATCAAATTATTAAGATAAGTCATTGATTTGATTGCCCAACACAGACGAAATGCATGCATTTATGTAACTATGTAAACATTATTTCAGGCTGATACATGTATCATCTATAATCAATGCTATGTGAACAACGTATTCGAGATGGCGACACCCTGCCGTTATTGCAACACTGACAAAGTAACAACGGCATGGACAATCAAAGTTAGATACTGATATTGAACACATTTATACAAATAAGCCTTGCCATGAAAAAACGGCACTTAATGCATGTGCGTAAGGTTTCATCCCAGATTGGCCTGCGCGAACTGCACAGGATTATCTGGGACGACACTTAGCACACATCCACAAAGCCTCGTTTTTCCCAGAGCGACGCGAAATATTGTTATACTTTGAAACGTTTAATTTCGTCTTCAGTAGTTTAGCTATGGTACTTTAAAGTTACCATTTTCATTATTAGCGAAGTACGTCATGGCCCAGACCTTCGCCAGGGTAATATATTTGTAGTGTCCGTTCTCCTTTTTTGTGAAAAGTGTAAAAAGCGGAAAGTGTCACAACTGATAAGCCTGTTTAGACTGAACATTATTATTTGGGAATATACTTTACGCACACGCATTCAGCGCGATTTTACCAGAGAGGGGCTAAATAAGTTTCGAATTCAAAATAGGCGTTAAACTATTTTTTTGTTTTTGTTTAAACATCTTATACTTGAAATACGCTGTATTTTTATCACTTTATCCCTGAATATAACTTCCATCACCAAGAATAAAGTATTTGACAGATTAAGGGCTCGCATGACGTGTGTCATATAATGGTGGTTCAATTCACTGGTTGGAATAACTTATTACGAGCCTTAGTACTTAAACTGTCTAACTTTAAGCATTCGTCGGGGAATAAATAACTTAGATTTTCGTGGGTCCTCTCAACCACAAAATAAAAAGTCCAAGTCCGAAGTTTTACATCAGACAATATAAAAAATCCACTAATTTAAGATCAAACGAAAATGCCTGACTGTAATAATCCACTCAATTTCATGTCATTGTAAATAAATTCATATACAGTTATGCTGTTTTACGATTGGTCAATCACAGGTTGGAATACTCGATGGATAAGTTCTTTAACTAAGAAACTATTCAGATAGGTCAATGATTTGATTGGCCAAAGCAGACGAAAGACATGCCTGTATCTTAATCTTTAAATACTATTTCAGGCTGATTCATGTTTCATCGATAATCAATGTAATGTGAACAACGGATTCGAGATGGCAACACAATGGTGGTATTGCAACACAGGCAAAACAGCTCCTGCATGGACAATAAAGGTTGGAAACTGAAGACATTCCTACAAATAAGCCTTGCTATGGGAAAACGGCTCTTAATGTATGCGTGAAAAGTACTTCGCCAGAATATTCTGTACAGTATGCGCAGGACAATCTGAAACAACACTTAGCACACATACAGAAAGCCTCGTTTTCCCAGAGCGATGCTTAATATTGTTAGATTTTGAAACGTTTAATTTCGTCTTCAGTCGTTTAGTTATGTTACTTCAAAGTACAATTTTCATTATTAGCGAAGTACGCTTTGGCCCAGACCTTCGTCAGGGTAATATATGTGTAGTGTCTTTCTTGTGAAAAGTGTAAAAAGCGGAAAGTGTCACACCTGATACGCCTGTTTGGACTTCACATTATAATTTGGGAAAATACTTTGCGCACACGCATTCAGCGCGGTTTTACCAGAGAAGGGCTAAATAAGTTTCGAATTCGAAATAGGCGTTTTACTATTTTTTTTGTTTAAACATCTTATAACTGAAATACACGGTATTTATATCACGTTATCCCTGAATATAACTTTTATCAATACGAATATAGTATTTGAAAGAACAAGGGCTCTTCTGACGGACATCCTGCTTTTACGAAGTATACTTGAAATGATAATCAAGCATGTAGCTGCGATTTTGGAATATGTTTCCACACATATTAGAGCACTGCTTAAAGATATATTCAATTGTTTATATGTTATATAAATGTACTGTGCATGTTTAAAATATTTCGGAAATGTGTGTAGCTTGCATTTTTGTCATAAACAGGACGGCACTTGCTTTATTTCTGGTGGTTGCTATAACGAAAAGTCCGATAATCCATCGAACGGTTGCCTGTAATGTGACTCACAAAACTCTACCAGCGACTGGCAGACTCATACGAACAAAACATGTGAGAATTCGATAGTTAAAAAATGTGTATTTACTTATTTAGCCTCGTTCTTCAAAAACTGGGCTTAATTTATTATGCATGTCCGTGAAGTGTCATTCCAGATTAGCCTGTGCAGTCTGCGTACGGAATATTTCGTTTACAGGAACAATCTTCTGAAAACAAATCCGGATTTGGAGGAAAGGGTATTTCCTGATTAGCCTATGCGGTCTTCACAGGTTAATCTGGGAAGACACCGTATGCAAATGAATTAAGCTCAGTTTTCCCAGAACGAGGCTCAGCTGACGTACGTTTATATAGTTTGCGCTACAAAAGTAATTTTGTCTTAAATAAAAGATTTAACGTTTGCTTTAATTATTCAAGCAATTATTAGGGTAACATTACTCTAATGTGCAGTGCTTTAAACTTGTTGTACGAACAGATACAGTTTCGTGTAGAAAAACGATGAATGCCAGAATGTCGACTTTTGTTACAAATTCATAATTTCCCACCAAAATGTCATATTTGCTACAAAATAATATTGTTCACTTTCATAATCGTAACTTTGATTTCAGACTTATATGTTTTTTTTCCCATTATGATGGTAAATGTCATTACAAACTTCTTTGACATCATAATGGCAATTTTTAATGGCAATCGATTATTTCCCATCATTATATCCACTCTTGCTCCAAACTGATGTTGTCTTATATATTAAAATGTCGCTTTTGTCCACCAGATTGTCAACATTGTTACAAACGGATTATTTCTATCAGAATGTAAAGATATGTATATATTAACTTGACGGTAATAAATGTGTATCTTTGCTTGTTTAGTTTTCGATAGAAAAGTCCAAGCTACAGCAAATAATACGCACCTGTGTTATGATTGCAGCGTCGTTAATGATACATGCCCATGTCTACTGAACTAATACAGCACTCAGAAAAAAATAATATCCGTTTTCATCAGCAAAGTAACTTAAAAAAACATATTGTTTCGCCTCAGAATGCCAATCTAAAGAAGAAGCCGGTGTATCCGAAGCAATCATCGCGGCCGCTGTAATCGTCCCCATTCTGGTGTTGGGAGGTATCGCCGCTGGAATTTTCATCTACAAGAAAATGCAGACGAAAAAAATAATAAAAAATAATGAATGCAAGGTACGGGCTGTAATTTCCGTCTGAGATGATATCTTTAGTGAGTGTTTTCGAGCGACTAAATTTGCAAATGAAATGTACTTGCTATTGCACCGTAGAAATAGTTCTTGTATGTCCGCTATCTTTTACTAAAAGTTCATTAACTATAAGATACAAATGCCTAACTTAATACAATTTTCGATGCCTCACTTAATACAATTGGCGAAGATTTTACAACGTTAAATATTGAATGGCAAGAATTTTAAACGCGGTAATATGGCATCTCTACAGACTCAGACATAAGTCCTATGGATAAGGTATGTAATAAAATAGGTTATGTCGAAGACCATATGCAAAGCCGTGTTTGGTTTGACTTCACCAACTATCAGAATTTACATTAATGCAACATGTTTGCTAACTGCTAGTTGTTAATTTCTTTTCTCTTTCACAGTGTTTGCATATCTTATATGTTTTATAACGAAGCTGCTTTTTGATGACAGACGCATACTCTTCATTATAACTGCATTTTCTTTATAGTTCACTTATGTTCCATCACACTAATTCAACACAAAAATTGAGCACTACAGTTAAGTTCACAGTTGCTTATATTTCATTCCCTCCCAGTTTGATAGATCAAGAATCGAGGCGTTGAGTATTTAGCCTCCAGTCAGAATAATTCATGAAATGTGTGCAGCCCAGCTCTTGACAGAACAGCTTCTAAATTATTAAACAAAAGAAAAATACATAATAAGTCAATATCCGATGTTTATGTCAGCACAGTTTTATTGTTAGCACTAAATAGAAGTTTTGAACAGTTTAGTACGAAAATGATCGAGTACGAGTTTAACTATTGTTTTCAATCATAACCTTATCTTAAGAAGTTCTTAACATACCAACAATAGAGGATATTGGAATAATCATGTATAATAAACTTGAACAATTACACCAACACTGTTCATAAAAGGATAAACTTTTCGTTTATTTAGATTGAATGAATAAAACTAAACTTAAAATCGGCAAAAAAATTGATTTGTGACGATAACGGTTTCTGTTATATAAAAGGCATTCTTTCGCAATATAGATCTAGCTTGATATTTCTTGTAACCAAATGCAACAAATCAGTTATATATTTTCTTAAACCAATCGATTTTTATCCCATATCTGTTTTTCATTTAAAATGTTAACAAAAAACAGAAAGTCAGTTCCATTTTCACTCCCTTTTGAGATATCGAACTGATACGTTATTGTTTGACAAAAGCAGTGACGTCACTGAGTCATGTTTATTAGAAGACGAAAGAAACGCGGTCGTTCATGTTTTGAACAAATAAATCTTTTTAAACAATTGAAAATTAATTTGAAGGGTTAAAAATAACAATGATACAGTGATATTGAATGATTGAAGCAAATAAATGCGAGACTAAAATTTTATCTTATTCGATATTTGTTGAAACCGGATGTACGCAATACAATTGAGACGGGTTATCTTTCTTTGATTGTGTGAAAAAAATAATGTCACCACTTTTAGTTAACAAGTTTAACAAACGGAGGCAAGATAAGTGTCCCATGAAGGGACAAGATAAGTATTCAGGTGAGATAAATAGCATCGCGAAAATAGGCGACGCATGGCAAAAAAAAACCAGTCGCATCATATGCGAATTTTTTTATTTTATTTTTATTATTTTGTCTTACTTTCCATATGTATGAACGGTCAGCGCCCGTACAATTTTTATATAGCGTAACTATGGTAATTGTTTTAACTTGATGCTATCGTTAATAATTGTAGTAGATTGTGCACGTGAATGTTAAAACAAAGACTACAGATATGCAAAAACATGATAAGTGATTGCAGCCCATTGTGATTTATAAGTAATGTAAATTAAGCATATGTATCATGTTCTATCATGTTTTGCCAAGCATTGTAATACTTATTTTTATACCTTTTGACTTGAGATTCTCACCTATATCAAATTGTGTGTGTGTTTTCTTTCATACATATGTTGTTGTATTTCCAGGTCCCACGTAAACACAAGAACGCAGTTTGCTACATTGTCTAAAGTAAACTACAGAAAACATGAACAAGTACATATATTAACTTAAAATCAGAACGATGTTTATATACACTCTTTATGGAAAGCAAATCGCAATACTAGATATAATTGTTTTTTTTTCATCATTATGCGACTGTATATAATAATAAATCGTGTTATTGGATTTACCAAATTATATATAAAGGTGTTTGTATTTGAATTTGAATTGCAGAAATATGCAGCGGACTTTGAAATAAAATGACAACCAAAAAATGTGTAAAATGTCTGTTACTGTTTCTGTTACTTATATAACATGTACAGTAACTTAATCACAAAGAAGATTGTATGCTAAAACCAACCCTGCACTTGTAACAAAATCAATGCTTGTACAACGGTGACATAAGTACATAATACATCGATGTAATAACTGTATAATATTTATTGCCATTGTTTGCTTTTGATAATAAAACGTATCAGACACATGGCGTTGGTCTTTCATAGAAAAATTGAACGTGTCCAGTAGTAGAAACTTTCATATTTACACTTAAAATACATATCATTATCATCATTATCATCATAATCATCATAATCCTCCTCATCATCCTCCTCCTCCTCCTCCTCCTCATCATCATCATCATCATCATCATCATCATCATCATCATCATCATCATCATCATCATCATCATCATCATCATCATCATCATCATCATCATCATCATCATCATCATCATCATCAGCAGCAGCAGCAGCAGCAGCATCATCAACATCATCATCATCATCATCATCATCATCATCATCATCATAATCATCATCATCAGTATCATCATCATCATCATCATCATCATCATTATCTTAATCATCATCATCATCATCGTCATCATCATCGCCTCCACCACCACCATTATCATCATCATCATCATCGTCATCATCGTCATCATCATCATTATCATTATCATCTTCACCACCACCTCCACCATCATAACTATCAGCACCTACACCTACACCACCACCACCACAACCACCATTATCATCGTCATCATCATCATCATCATCATCATCATCATCATCACCATCATCATCATCATCATCATCATCATCATCATCATCATCATCATCATCATCATCATCATCATCATTATCAGCATCATCATTATCACGTTTATCTACTTCTTCATTATCATTGTCATCATCATCATGGTCATCATCACGGTCATCATCATTCTCATCGTTGTCATCGTCACCATCTTAATAATGTCTGATATGATAACAATCATCATAAGTACCGTTTAAGCTTTAGTATTTTCTTTATAAAACAGCACACAATCCCTTTCAAGCACTGTTCATAGTTTCAAGTCAGAAAAGGTCAAATGTTGGAAAGTTCACTTGAGTCAAATCCACACACTTACATGTTATGCTTGCTTGCAACAGTATAACACATGATAAAATGCTACTATAAATAAGAATTAAACTTTGTGTAGTTTTTATTTTTGTGGCATTCGTTTATAAAATTAAACACATCAATTGTGCAACAGTTAATAACTCGCTAAAGACAATTAACTTTATTTTGATTAAAGTAAACATTTATAACGGATTTGCGGTTTCATCTATGGTATTTAAAATAATTTTTATGATTTTGAAATGATTTGTTTGAAAAAAAAAAACGTGTTTTTGTTTAATAGAAAGATGTCAATAGGGCGTATGGTGAAAATTAAATCATACATGTTATTTATAAAATGTAACAAATTATGATGAATTGCATGAATTTATTTTATTGTTTTGGGGAAAATGTTTCACTTACTTATCATATGCAATTGCGTAGTTTGATTTTCAATAATTATAAATTATTACAATCTAAGCATTGGTTTACTTAAATATCGACCATTAAGATTACGAGTATCAACATGTACATGTCACATAACTAGTTAAACATTTGGCTAGACTTATAACTGTTCACTTTTTTTAATGTTTATGTAATGACTGTGCACATCGTTTCCATTTTCGAACACACATATATGTTTTTTGTTTACATTTTGGTTATAAGTAGCTATTTTGCCTGATTTATTTTTGAAGAAATCGAAAAAGGAATATAACGTTTTCAACCGTTTGGAATAACTTATATTTTTGGTTACTTGAAAGCCATAAATTGAACTCTCTCAGATGTTATACACTATGATATGTACCTAAATGTGACGACGCGAGACTGTGTGCAAGCTAGCGAAAATATTTACAGTTTTCTTTTACGTAATAACTTTGATTAAGAAATAGATAACTACCGACGCAACTAAAGGTCACAGTGTAAATCAACCAATCACATTATAGCGAACGGACGATTTAAAACGATAAACTCGGTCATTATACTTTTATATCGCCACATGGTCTCAGCGGCATAGACTTTTTGCTAGTAAATATAAACTGCGTTCAACTAGTACATGATTTATTGCAAAATAATTTAGATCAGGCATTAAATAATAAAGATTGCAATAAGAAAATCATTCAGAAACTAAATTTATTTTCAACCAAGAATTAGTGCATGTATGTTGTGAATCACAAATAAATAAAATAAAACAAAAATTCTCTGATTTTAATAACAGTAATAACACCTCAATCTGCTCACAATTAGTTAGCCATCTAATACAAATTACAAAAATGTCAGTTGGAAAACATAGATACGCACGTCACATATAACTTGAAATGTATAACTTAAAAACCAGAAAATTATTTTATCATTGAAACTTTTATCCTTAAAAATTTTTGTTTACACTTTGTTGGTGCTAAACGGATTTTGCAAATATTTTTTATCACGTAATTTTTACTATCTGATTGTTTACAGCTGACATGAATGTAAACAGTACGAGTAAATGCAAATGTTGTAAATTCAATACGATGACATTCCGCACGCCCTTAACCTCGTTAATCCGCAGGCTGCGGTTTAATTTTAACTGCTGAAACGGGCGTCGTCCAAATAGGTGGAGCGATGGGCGTTGCCTGGGTCGTAGGTTTACATTTGGCTGCTTCTGCCGTAATTACAATGCATCAAATACGTGTGTCATTCCCGCGTAAGCGTGGTCATACAATGTTTTGAATAAATATACGTTTTTTTTTCTATCACTGACTTATAATATCAAATATATATTGTGTAGTCCTTTAGCAATACTGCTAAAATTGCCTACTGATAAGTATTCCCTCCTCAGACTTATTATATTGTATTACATATGTTATACAGAAATTCAGCAAATGTACGTGAACATTTGTTATTGACAATATATCATTGCGTCATTATAATTTGTGAAGATGTTTGACTTCTAGTAGGGTAATATCAATGCTTCAAAGTAAACTGCAACTAGCATGTATCTGTTTAAGTCAGTATTGAATATTGAATAGTGATCGCCCTTAATTGAGGTCATAACACTTAAAATATTTGAGTTAATCAATTTCGTGGAACACCTTATTAACCCCGGTACACAATGAATGCTTTTTGTTAATCAAAACTGCAATAATCAATAATCGTAGACTTTGTAATCGTTGCGCATGTGACTACATAATGTTCCACCTCTACATTTCTTTAAATGTATCGTCGTTTTATATATAAATCATAAAATGCATGTTAATAAGCAAAGACACCAACATCATGATATATTGCAATGTGAGAACATGTTCATCATACACACAACGTACTGGCTGCCATCGACTACACAATCACATGCCCGGGCAACACTTGTGCACGTAGAGCTACTGGGTAAATAAGACGTTTACGAATATATAAGAATTTCTTTATCAAACACACTGCCTACTTGCTAAATTTACTATTTACAGGCCAAATTAACAATAGTTTCCTAATAACACAAGAATGTTTAGAGTAAGACAAATATAAGGTGCATGTAATGGAACCAAAGTGTTAGTTAGAATGCAAGGACCCATATGCCTCTATTTTTAGAGAAAAAGTATGATGTGTGTGACCTTTCCTTATTATCTTTCTGCAATTTTGATAAAGCGTATGATGTATTTTGAGCATGATAGAATCATTAATCATTTAACTGGATTGTTCTCGTAAACGTTGAAACAAAAAATTCAAATATGCGAAACCATGGTAATTAATTGCAGCCCATTTGATTGATGAGCTATGTAAATTAAGCGTATGTATGTACATCGTCGCTCCATCTTGTTTTGCCAAGAATTTGTATACCTTTAGACTTTTGATACTCACCTATATCAAATTGTG
Organism: Dreissena rostriformis; assembly: GCA_007657795.1. Lineage (NCBI taxonomy): Eukaryota > Metazoa > Mollusca > Bivalvia > Myida > Dreissenidae > Dreissena > Dreissena rostriformis. The sequence continues at coordinate 6,374 of VMBQ01007531.1, read as the reverse complement.
TGTGTGTTTTCTTTCACATAATATGTTGTGTTATTTCCAAGTCCCGCGTGAACACAAGCACGCAGTTTTCTATATTGTAGAAAGTTAACTAGAAAAAACACGAATATGTACATATATTGACTTAAAATCAGAACGATGTTTATGTAAAATCTTTATGGAAAGCAAATCGCAATACTAGATATATTTAAATGTTCCCATCAGTATGCGATTGTTTATTATAATGCATCGTGTTATTGGATTTAACAACTTATATTAATGTAGTTGTACTAATAAGTTTGTTTTTAATTTCATGAAAACACAACATTATAAATTTTATATTAGCGTATATGAAATGCAGTACTCTGAAACGGACTTGGAAATAAATGACAAACAAAATATGTAAAATGTCTCTGACGTTTCTGTAACCTATAAAACATGTACAGTTACTTAATCACAAAGAAGATCGTATGCTTAAACCAACCATGCACTTGTAACAAAAACGACACGTGTACTACGGTTTCATACGTGCATCATACATACTTTTATGTCGATTAAATAAATGTTTAATTATTATTGCAATTGTTTATTTTGTTAATAAAACGTCAGACACATGGCGTTGATCTTTGATAGCAAAATTGCAAGTGCTCAGAAGTAGAAACTTTCATATGTACATTTATAATAAATATCACGCATTTGGACAATATCCAAAGCAATATCCTATTTCAAGCAAAATCCGATTTTGTGGTTCCAGGTTTTCATCCTATTAAAGCGTTTGCAACTTATAAATGCACTTATTGGCAAATATGATTGTAATCTGATACTAAGTCTATGCAAATGTGTACATTATGGATGTATACTTTAATACAAAACAATCACAATCAAAATCATAATGAATCTGGTAGGAAGAATGGAAGTTTGTAAAACGAAACACCGCAGAACGGTCGTTTGCACGCTCGCGTGACGCCCACCCACTATGATTCGGTGGTTCCCGCAATGCCATACAACCTCCCTCAAGATGAGGTTAACCCGGCAAAACTAAACAGTAGCCCGGGCAATCTGTACTCCGATGACAAGACCACTCGATCGAATCCATCGACTTTTCCGGCGCCCGCCCCAAACTTCCGGCGTCTACGATTAGATTGACGCCTATCCCGACGCCCAAACTTCCGGTGCCTCCCATTGGATTCACGTCCCCGGCGCTACCGATGTCCAGCGCCGCGAAAGAGAAGGACACATTTCAAGACGCCGGCCACTCCCCGAAACTTATGGCGCCTCCCATGCGGTTCACCTCCCCGGCGCTACCGATGTCCAACGCCTCGACAGAGATGGAGAAATCCCAGGACGCCGGCAACTCCAACACTATGATAAGCCTTGCCGACGAAACCAAAGCTTAAACTGTGAGGAAACAACCGAATTTGACTGCACAATGTATTATAGTTTTAACATTTTCTTTTCAATGTCTATGATTGCTGTCCCCCATCTTGTTGTATCTTTTTCTTTGACTTTGACTCTTTAACGGCCGCTCAAACACTATATTAAGCCTTTCCGACGCAACCAAAGCTTTAATTGTGATGAAAATATTTCTATGGAAACAAACGTTTCTTGTACACTATTTTATATCGAACCATCTTAATTAAAAATATTTCTCCATCGTTCGTTTACCTTTTTGCTTATAAACATGCAGTATCTGATCATTCATTTTTTGTCGACTGATTTTAACTCGTATATTACTCTTATCTCGTAATTCTGTATGAATAAACAGGTAATTAGTTACAATCTGTATTATGACCTAGTTTCAGAATAAGGCGAATGGTTCTTACCTATATAACCACTGATGTATACTTTAAAACTAAATTATCGTCATGTCGATTGGTTTACTCATGTGCATGTGTCCCAGTGCCTTCAAAACAACATATTTCAAATGTCCTTTATCTTCCACTCTTTTATGCTTTACTCGTTTTATCTAACGTTCATCTTGATATTTGTACTGGCTGGTCCTGTACCTTTATAGGTTTCGCTTTCGAGGAGTGATGTTCCACAATCGTTCTTCTCACGGAAGGACTTTAAAAAAAAAGATAAACACATTACGAACGAAGGACTAGAAATGGATATTGGTGTAACAAATAGTAGAGATACAGTTATTGTTAAACTTCGAATACATCAAAAACATGCGAAAGCGATTTTTTTTTTGGAAACTAAAGTCGTTAATCATTAAATAATGTTGGAAAAATAAGAAATACGTTTGAAAAAAAAACGATTAATTTGGAATATGAGGGACTATTTTGAAACGAATTCGATTTAGCATAAAAAACAGGAATCTAAAGTGATATTTAAAAAAAGACGTCAGTCGAATAACACTTTTATAATATAGGAATCCGATTGATTATATTTGAACGAAAGTCGTTGAACACTTCCATACGGTAGAAAAAGATTGTCTTTTATTTGAAAAATAAGTCGATTAGCACTTTAAAACGTCGGTAAATGAAGTGTTCTTCAGACAAAAGATGCAACCAAGGAATACGTTATATATTATTATATTGGTTTTTAAACCAATCTTGATTAAAGTTCCAATACTAAAGTTTTAGTCAATTTACAAATAGGCTAGTTCTATGTGACATTATTATAAATCATAAGAAACATATCGAACTAATCAACCATCACACGAGTGTATAAACTCCAGAAACCCTTGAAAAACATTTTCAGAAATAATAATAAAAAAACAAACAATTACAAAACCGTAACAAGCCTTTAATTTGCGCCATCAAAAACAGTTTTTGTGTTACAATAAACCGTTAAGAATTTACACCTTTAACATATTTTGTTACACATTTCGATTCAATACATAAACGCTGTTTTGATGGTAGTACTAAATGTAATTGAATTCAGGCATTTCAAGTGCTAGCCATATGCCGAAGGAATTTTAAGATTTGTTCTGTGATAGTGTATGTATTTTTGTAATTGTATCTTTGATGACGTTTTTTTGTTTAGATTTCGTGATGTTCTATTATATATCAATATTTTATTATAATAGCATTTGCTTAAAGTTTATGACCATGACAGTTATAGAAACAAAGAAACACTGACACCTAATTCAATAACAGCAACATATTTAATATATGTAAACAATGGAAACTATTAGGACATAAACAACATTGTCAACAACAACAAAATTGAAAACAAAAATATTTGTGTTGTAACTTATATTAACTTTTTATTTGCTGTGTTTTCCAGTTGATGATTTAGCATAGCATATATTGTGTTGTATACGCTTTTATTTCTACTATAATTGTTCCTTTCTGTGAAAGCATTGCTGTGATAGAAGGATAACATCAGTTTAAAGTCTCATTAACACTCAAAATCAACGAATATTTCGTGAAACATTTCGTTAAATAAAGTTTACTCATAAACAAATAGTGTTACTTATAGCAATAGCCAAAATTGCAACGCTAGATGTGGTCTTATAATATAGATTTAACAAGATACAACATGTTTTTTTTTTGTTTCGTAATAAAACAACAATGTTAAAAGTAAGAAACCAATAAGGTGCATGTAATGTGTTAGTTAGAATGCATGGACTCCTATGCCTCTATATTTAGATAAAACTAATATTAAAATGTGTGTGACCTTTTTATTATTTTTTTCTGCAATTTTAATATAGCGTATGCTGTTTTTTTAGCATGATAGCATCATTAATAATTTTTCTGGATTGTACACGTTAATGTTGAAACAAAAAATTGAAATATGCGAAACCATGGTGAATAATTGAAGCCCATTTGATTAATGAGTTATGTAAATTAAGCATATGTATGTTTATCGTCGCTCCATCATGTTTTGCCGAGAATTTTAATATTGATTTTATAACTTTAGACTTTTGATACTCACTTATATCAAATTGTGTGTGTTTTTTTCTTTTTTACATATGTTGTGATATTGTCAAGTCCCGCATTAACACAAGCACGCAGGTTTTTACATTGTAGAAAGTTAACTAAATAAAACATGAACATGTACATACATATACACTTGTAATCAGAACGATGTTTAAAAACAATATTTATGGAAAGCAAATCGCAGTACTAGATATAATTGTATTTTTCCAGCAGTATGCGACTGTATATAATAATGAATCGTGTTATTAGATATAACAACTTATGTAAAAAGTTATATGAATTTGAATATGAAATGCAGAAATCTGCAGCGGATTTTGAAATAAAATGACAACCAAAAAATGTGTAAAATGTCTGTTACGTTTCTGTTACTTATAAAACATATACAGTAACTTAATCATCATCATCATCATCATCATCATCATCATCATCGTCATCATCGTCATCATTGTCATCATCATCGCCGTCATCGTCACCATCTTATTTATGTCTGATATATAAATAACCATCATAAGTACCGTTTAAGACAATGGGAATATCATCATCATTATTATTTTAATGTCATCATCACATCGTCCTCATTTTCATAAGCATTGGAATTTGTCATATAAAACAGCCCACAATCCCGTTCAATCACGGTTCAAAGTTTGCAGTCAGTTAAGGTCAAATGTTTGAAAGTTCACGTGTTTCGTATCCACACACTTACATGTTATGCATGCTGACAACAGTAGAAAACATGATAAAATGTTACTATGATTTAAGTATTAAACTTTGTGTAGTTTTTATTTGTGTGGCATTTGTTTATAAAATTAGAAAGATTTATTGTTCAACAGTTAATTACTCGCTAACGACTATAAACTTTATTATGATTAAAGTATACATTTTTAACAAATTTGCGGTTTCAGCTATGGTATTTTAAAATAAATTTTATGATTATGAAATGAATCGTGTTTACAGAAAATGTCGTGTTTTTTGTTTAAAAGAACGATGTCAATAGGGCGTATGTTGAAAATTAAATCATAAATTTGAGATGTAAAATGTTACAAATTATGATGCATTGAATGCATTTAATGAATTATTTTATGGAAAATTGTAAGAAAAAGGTATCTTATCATTTATTATGTGCTATTGCGGACTTTGATGTTTTACTGATTATTATTTTTTACCAGCTAAAGAGTTTGTTTAATAAAAACGTCGACAATTAAGATGATCAAAATGGTACTTTCACATGCTAGTTATATCATTTGGCTTTCGCTATAAGTGTTCTTTATTTGCTAAGTTTAATGATTAAGCGACGACAGTGTACATGGTTTCACTTGACTGTCATACACACACATGTATTGTTTTTATCGGATATGAATTGTTTTTTTCTTTGGAATTTTTAATTAATCGAAAAAGGAATAGAATGTTATGAACCGTTTGGCATAACAAGTGTTGTTGGAAACTTGAATGCAAGAACTGGAACTCTGTCAGGTGAAATAAACTATGATGTATACCTAAATGTGACGGGATACTTTATGCAAGATAACGAACATATTGACTACTTGCATTTACTTAATACCTTTGATATAGTTACAGATAACCATGGAAACAAATTTATTTCACTATGGAAATCAACTAATCAAGTTATAGCGAACGGACGATTTAACAACGTTAAAATGGGTAAGTATATGTTTTATATCACAACACGAACTCAGCGTCACAGACTATTTGATAGTAATTATAAACTGTTTTCAACTTGTACATGATTTAAGTATACTGGAATGGACCAATGTTTCAGATTACGCCGCCATACATCTTTTATTCAAATTAAGAGATCATACATTTTATAATAAACATTGTAAAATCACACAGAAACTTAATAAGTTTTCAACCAAGAACAAAGGCATGTCTCTGATTTTAATAGCAGCAATGCGACAGATTGAGTAAAACCTTTTCACGCAGTCCCTCACACAATTCTTATCCACGAGCAAAACACCCGTNAATAGGCTAGGTAAGTAACAGGGGATACCAAGAATTTCGGGGATGATCGTTTTGGTTCACATTGTATAAGTCTACATTACAGTTCATGTTTATGTCGCACATATATTCAGATTGTACATTGGAAAGTGTAGTAGATCGGAAGACTAGACTACAATCGTAAATAAACTATACATTATTGTCATTATTCAGCCAAGGATACATAAGAAACAATGTGGTTCAGGGGCATTTTTTATCGGGCTCTAATTTTGTTAGCTTAAAAAATAGAAAATCGTCCCAAACTTTGCAATTGCATCACGAAACTAACATTTAGGTAAAACAAACGTGTGTGTAGTTAAGTAGAGCTTGTTTTCGGTCGCTGTTGTATACATTCAAATTAAAACATATTTAATGATGTGATGTTTTCTAATGTTCTTGATTTTATGAATGATAGAACCGTACATATAAGGCTACATGACGTTTATGTCATAATTTAACACCAAAGCTCTTGTTATATTGCAGTTTCTCGTAATTCAGAATTAAATCATTAAA
>VMBQ01007530.1:32614-44263 GCA_007657795.1 Dreissena rostriformis | reverse complement strand
CCAATAAAAAGTTGAGGGTCGGCGCCGTTTCTGGAGACACGGTCGGGCGACCGGAAACGGACCTATTTTTTTTTGCCCTAAACTGGATTTTCGTTTAGAAGGGACAAAAAATTCCATAATGGCGGAAGGTGTCGTCCTGATTAGCATGGCTAATCTGGGACAACACTTTACGCACATGCATTACGACCAGTTTTCCCAGAACGAGGCTTCATTATTATCCAGACTGTACATGCTATATAAAGGTCACAATTGAAGTCGGGAAGTGGACATATAGCTATTCCACAATACTTGCATTGTTCGTTTTATATAATGTGACGACGGCCCAAAATGCAACATGTTTTCCTTATAAAAAGTGATGCGAATTAAACAAGATGTATAAACAAACAAAATAAATACAAGTACGCACGATCATTTATGTTTGTACACGGTTGACAAATCGATGTTGATACATCAATCTGTATATAATACAAGGCGAAATAAGATACTTAATACAATTAAACTATTGCACACTGCTTGATGTCTGTTGTAAAGGTTCGTTGTAGGCTTAAAGAAGACAATATACTTGTTGTTATCACGAACTGCTCTTGTATCAAACTACGAATCCGAAAAGAAATGTTGCGGATAAATATGCAGATACTCGGAATAAGTATAAAGACTACTGGAAAGTAGCCTTACAAAAATAACACAAACAATGTTGAAATAGCTTCCTAATTTATTCAAGAAGATCTTTTTTTACTTATTGCCGTAAACCATTCAAAGAAGATGAAGAGTTGTGATAATGCGAACATTATTTCGAGTACCAGTCACATAGAGCATAGAACGACAATTTGTTGGGTTGGTTTTTCGGAACATCAATATTTGTGGTCTTTGCCTATTGACATATGGAATTTGTTTTTTTCTCTGTGGCGATGTTTACCGTGTGTGTTTTACGAAGTTAATGAGGTCCTAATCTGCACGGTATGCGGACCCGAAAATCAAATGTATCCCATAAAATCTACCAAATCAATATACTCACAAACGTTGGGACGGGTTTATATTTAAAGCTGAAATTTCCATCATAGCTAAAAGATAGAGAATTTAGATGTGGTCTTATGCAGTGGGACAAAATCGGAATACCCAACCTCTCCTGTATGGTGGTTTTGCAAACAAATTCACATGCTACGGGGATTGAACCCGGTCGCCGAAGTGAGAGGCGCGCGAACTTACCACGGCGTTAATCGGGCAGCCTATCACAATAAACTATTTTAACATTTAAAGCAATTACTTCCCATTGAAGATTTGTTTCGGCAAAGCGCAATAAACCATTGGGCAATCTGCACTGGGGAGTAATTGTAAAGCGTGTAGTGTTCTGAGAAAACTGGGCATAATGCATGTGCGTAAAGTGTCGTCCCAGATCAGCCTTTGCAGTCCGCACAGGCTAATCCGGGACGACACTTTCCGCCAAAACTGGATTTTCGCTAAGAAGAGCCATAATTTAAACGAAAAATTCCATAAAAGCGGAAATTGTCGTCCCTGATTAGCCTGTGCGGACTGCACAGGCTAATCTGGAACGACACTCTACGCACATGCATTATGCCCAGTTTTCTCAGAATACGACCCATGTAACTCAGCTATACCACTGGGGGCTGACGACTTCAAAGCGTAGTCCGTTTCTCTACGATGTCGGGTATATGTTTTGATACGAAACATTGTCTCAATACACTACTAAATCAGGCGAGTTTAATCTTTTCTGGTATTTATGGATTAGAGAACGGAACATCCGGTAATGGTAGGTACTTAGTTTAAATAACAAACTAATAACAAATGCGCGTATTTGCAATCGTTACCTTAATTTTGAGCTAAAAACGAAATATATTGATTTGAAGTAATGCATAAGGTGGTTATTCTGTTAAAATAGCCAATTACAGTAACTTAACTTAAATGAAACTACATGTTACTTTGATACACTGTACATTAAACATTTTAAAGTACAAAACAGGTTACGAACATATATTTTAATCATTTAAATACTTTGTTTGGAAGGAAATTACAAGTCGCTTTATGTATAGGTTTTGCACACAGTATGTATTGGTTGTGCAACGAACTACAAATATAATGTATAGGTTACTCAACGAAGTACTGTATCTGTACTTCGATGACATGTGTATTGACACAATGTTTCGTAGTAAAACATATACCCGACGTCGTAGAGAAACGGACTACGCTTTGACGTCGTCAGCCCCCAGTGTATACAGTATGCAACAGTTGAACTTGACAGCAGATTCACGAACAAGTTCGCTCCCTAAGTCGAGCTGTTGTTATCAAATATTGACAACAATGAAACATATTTGTTATAAATATCGACAGTGTTTCCGGATACTTAAAAGGATGATTCACACTCAGCAAGGGGTAAGTTCTGATCAATTCATTATTGCTTTATTTTTGGGCGGGGGGGGGGAGGTAGCAACTAATTCCGAGTGCCTGTGATTGCAACTACCACAATCATGTGCATATTTAGCAAAAGAAACTTCAGTGAACAGTTTATATTGTATTGACAGACCTGTATTAGTGTATACAGTCGTGCCAGTCAAAAATCATAAAAACGACATTTAAAGTTATGGAAGCCAGAACTAGTGCATATTGTAGTACATGTACAGGGGCGTAGATAACCTCCAAACATTGGAGGGGCGGTCCAGTTTCTGTACTCGGAACATAAAGGGGTTCGTTTGAGAGGGTTGTCCTCTCCCGTGGTTCCGAAAAAATTACAATAACATTTTATATGGTGCGTTTTGGGGGAACTTTCATGTTGATATAAATGCTCGATTTTTGTCTCATTCTCAGTTTTTCATGAAATCAGTTTGTCCAATGCCGCCGCCCATGACCCAGAAATCTCACAGTTATTATTTTCTTTCCAAAAACTCGTGCTAATTAAAACATAAAATTAAGTAAATGTTTATGTATTTTAATGACGGAGTTTAACAAGTGATATGAGAAATAATAACATTAACATTACATTCACAACACATATATTTTATTACTGATGGACATATTTAAAACCTGAAATTAGAGAACAAAAATATTTTCAAACTAATTAATGATTTTCACGCGTATATTTACTCAAAATTGTTTTAAGTGGCAGTAACCTTTGAATTAAAGCGATCAATTAAAATTAAAAGAACAGCCTGTCCTTAATCAAAACACCGACAGTGCAATCACGGAAAAGAACAATAAAACAATTAACGCAATGACATTTACATTGGCCCCTAGTTTATGACACCTAACAAGGGATATTGACAACCTCAGAGCAGACGGAGAGGGGACACATGGCTTCTGCACTGACGGTGCGTGATTACAAAAATACTGGTTTTGGGGCGGCGATTTTTGGGGGATTTTACGTTTTATATAACGATGACTAGCCGAAATATTGGAGGGGCGGCCGCCCNAAAAAAAAAAAAAAAAAAAAAAAAAAAAAAAAAAAAAAAAAAAAAAAAAAAAAAAAAAAAAAAAAAAAAAAAAAAAAAAAAAAAAAAAAAAAAAAAAAAAAAAAAAAAAAAAAAAAAAAAAAAAAAAAAAAAAAAAAAAAAAAAAAAAAAAAAAAAAAAAAAAAAAAAAAAAAAAAAAAAAAAAAAAAAAAAAAAAAAAAAAAAAAAAAAAAAAAAAAAAAAAAAAAAAAAAAAAAAAAAAAAAAAAAAAAAAAAAAAAAAAAAAAAAAAAAAAAAAAAAAAAAAAAAAAAAAAAAAAAAAAAAAAAAAAAAAAAAAAAAAAAAAAAAAAAAAAAAAAAAAAAAAAAAAAAAAAAAAAAAAAAAAAAAAAAAAAAAAAAAAAAAAAAAAAAAAAAAAAAAAAAAAAAAAAAAAAAAAAAAAAAAAAAAAAAAAAAAAAAAAAAAAAAAAAAAAAAAAAAAAAAAAAAAAAAAAAAAAAAAAAAAAAAAAAAAAAAAAAAAAAAAAAAAAAAAAAAAAAAAAAAAAAAAAAAAAAAAAAAAAAAAAAAAAAAAAAAAAAAAAAAAAAAAAAAAAAAAAAAAAAAAAAAAAAAAAAAAAAAAAAAAAAAAAAAAAAAAAAAAAAAAAAAAAAAAAAAAAAAAAAAAAAAAAAAAAAAAAAAAAAAAAAAAAAAAAAAAAAAAAAAAAAAAAAAAAAAAAAAAAAAAAAAAAAAAAAAAAAAAAAAAAAAAAAAAAAAAAAAAAAAAAAAAAAAAAAAAAAAAAAAAAAAAAAAAAAAAAAAAAAAAAAAAAAAAAAAAAAAAAAAAAAAAAAAAAAAAAAAAAAAAAAAAAAAAAAAAAAAAAAAAAAAAAAAAAAAAAAAAAAAAAAAAAAAAAAAAAAAAAAAAAAAAAAAAAAAAAAAAAAAAAAAAAAAAAAAAAAAAAAAAAAAAAAAAAAAAAAAAAAAAAAAAAAAAAAAAAAAAAAAAAAAAAAAAAAAAAAAAAAAAAAAAAAAAAAAAAAAAAAAAAAAAAAAAAAAAAAAAAAAAAAAAAAAAAAAAAAAAAAAAAAAAAAAAAAAAAAAAAAAAAAAAAAAAAAAAAAAAAAAAAAAAAAAAAAAAAAAAAAAAAAAAAAAAAAAAAAAAAAAAAAAAAAAAAAAAAAAAAAAAAAAAAAAAAAAAAAAAAAAAAAAAAAAAAAAAAAAAAAAAAAAAAAAAAAAAAAAAAAAAAAAAAAAAAAAAAAAAAAAAAAAAAAAAAAAAAAAAAAAAAAAAAAAAAAAAAAAAAAAAAAAAAAAAAAAAAAAAAAAAAAAAAAAAAAAAAAAAAAAAAAAAAAAAAAAAAAAAAAAAAAAAAAAAAAAAAAAAAAAAAAAAAAAAAAAAAAAAAAAAAAAAAAAAAAAAAAAAAAAAAAAAAAAAAAAAAAAAAAAAAAAAAAAAAAAAAAAAAAAAAAAAAAAAAAAAAAAAAAAAAAAAAAAAAAAAAAAAAAAAAAAAAAAAAAAAAAAAAAAAAAAAAAAAAAAAAAAAAAAAAAAAAAAAAAAAAAAAAAAAAAAAAAAAAAAAAAAAAAAAAAAAAAAAAAAAAAAAAAAAAAAAAAAAAAAAAAAAAAAAAAAAAAAAAAAAAAAAAAAAAAAAAAAAAAAAAAAAAAAAAAAAAAAAAAAAAAAAAAAAAAAAAAAAAAAAAAAAAAAAAAAAAAAAAAAAAAAAAAAAAAAAAAAAAAAAAAAAAAAAAAAAAAAAAAAAAAAAAAAAAAAAAAAAAAAAAAAAAAAAAAAAAAAAAAAAAAAAAAAAAAAAAAAAAAAAAAAAAAAAAAAAAAAAAAAAAAAAAAAAAAAAAAAAAAAAAAAAAAAAAAAAAAAAAAAAAAAAAAAAAAAAAAAAAAAAAAAAAAAAAAAAAAAAAAAAAAAAAAAAAAAAAAAAAAAAAAAAAAAAAAAAAAAAAAAAAAAAAAAAAAAAAAAAAAAAAAAAAAAAAAAAAAAAAAAAAAAAAAAAAAAAAAAAAAAAAAAAAAAAAAAAAAAAAAAAAAAAAAAAAAAAAAAAAAAAAAAAAAAAAAAAAAAAAAAAAAAAAAAAAAAAAAAAAAAAAAAAAAAAAAAAAAAAAAAAAAAAAAAAAAAAAAAAAAAAAAAAAAAAAAAAAAAAAAAAAAAAAAAAAAAAAAAAAAAAAAAAAAAAAAAAAAAAAAAAAAAAAAAAAAAAAAAAAAAAAAAAAAAAAAAAAAAAAAAAAAAAAAAAAAAAAAAAAAAAAAAAAAAAAAAAAAAAAAAAAAAAAAAAAAAAAAAAAAAAAAAAAAAAAAAAAAAAAAAAAAAAAAAAAAAAAAAAAAAAAAAAAAAAAAAAAAAAAAAAAAAAAAAAAAAAAAAAAAAAAAAAAAAAAAAAAAAAAAAAAAAAAAAAAAAAAAAAAAAAAAAAAAAAAAAAAAAAAAAAAAAAAAAAAAAAAAAAAAAAAAAAAAAAAAAAAAAAAAAAAAAAAAAAAAAAAAAAAAAAAAAAAAAAAAAAAAAAAAAAAAAAAAAAAAAAAAAAAAAAAAAAAAAAAAAAAAAAAAAAAAAAAAAAAAAAAAAAAAAAAAAAAAAAAAAAAAAAAAAAAAAAAAAAAAAAAAAAAAAAAAAAAAAAAAAAAAAAAAAAAAAAAAAAAAAAAAAAAAAAAAAAAAAAAAAAAAAAAAAAAAAAAAAAAAAAAAAAAAAAAAAAAAAAAAAAAAAAAAAAAAAAAAAAAAAAAAAAAAAAAAAAAAAAAAAAAAAAAAAAAAAAAAAAAAAAAAAAAAAAAAAAAAAAAAAAAAAAAAAAAAAAAAAAAAAAAAAAAAAAAAAAAAAAAAAAAAAAAAAAAAAAAAAAAAAAAAAAAAAAAAAAAAAAAAAAAAAAAAAAAAAAAAAAAAAAAAAAAAAAAAAAAAAAAAAAAAAAAAAAAAAAAAAAAAAAAAAAAAAAAAAAAAAAAAAAAAAAAAAAAAAAAAAAAAAAAAAAAAAAAAAAAAAAAAAAAAAAAAAAAAAAAAAAAAAAAAAAAAAATGTAAGTGTCTAATGATTATTTTATCTCAATTGTATTTCAATTACATCTAAAAATGTTTATAATAAGGATTTATATGATTTTATTCTGTTAATTTGAATTATTATTAAGACTTATATCAAACTTGTTTTCCCCAATTCAGTACTTATTGCGCGAAAAATTTCAATCATGAATTTATTTTCCCAATTTCTTGAAAATGCCGATAAAATTCCCAATTCCAAAGCCATGGGCTATCTTCCAAAAAAGTGGAAAAAAAAAACCCTGAGAGGTGTTATGAAAAAGATTGAGAATACGTCCGTATAGTACAAGAAATGAGCAATTCGGCTGACGGAATGTGACCGTCACTGGTTGGTTATATTTGAAACTGTAAACAATCGAAATTATTAATTGTAAAAATATATGGGTACGGAATATGAATGGACATGGATTGGATACATGTCTACAAGTTATTTATTGTTTTACACACGTATTTATCGAATTCAATAACTAGCAACGTAATTTCTCATCTTTACAGACGACGGTGGATCCGGTTCTTGGAGGGATATATGCAGCCCTGTGTACACCCTTCGATAAAAAGAGGTTGGGTCGCTAATTTGGAATGGCTGCATTTTAATTATTAATGAACTTCCCTCAGGGAAAACGGGGTTAAATACATGTGCGTTAAGTGGATTTTCGCTAAGAAGAGACTTCCTTTAAACGAAAAATACCATAACAGCGAAATGTGTCGTCCCTGATTAGCGTGTGCGGACTACACAGGCTAATCTGGGATGACACTTTACGCACAAGCATTGAATACCGTTTTCCCAGAGCCCGTCTCATATGTAACACGTTTATTTACTTCTTCTATAATAACGAGTCATACTTACTCACCCCGTGCAGAAAACAATTCTCGAGTGGTAATTGTTTTATATGTCATTGGTACAAACAGAGAAAACATAAACATAGCAACAACACCAACGTGCGCTTTCGGATACTATTTTCCCATATAATAAGTTTCCGAAGATAAGAAAAATATTCGTTGGCATGAAGGTGATATCACGTGCGCACGTGCAAATCACTAAATTGAAGGCTATTAAGGTTTCTCACTGCTCATATGTGTTCGTGCATACGGGAAGACTTGGGTACCTGAAGATTTGCAGGTGTGCACGTGGAGATCTTAACTTGCGCAAACGAAGAAAAACATATTTCGAATGTAAGCTCCAAGCCCCCGTAAGAATAGGACATGAACACCGGACCCCAATTTTTATAAGCGACTGGAAGCGATAATAAACTTCACAACTCCTAAATGCCATAAGTGTTCACATATGTGAAAATATTTGTTGTGAAAAATATTTACCGACATACAGCCATGGCCCATGGGCGTCCGCACATGGGGGCATATGGGGTCAACTGACCCCCCCCCCTGGAACATCGGTCAGCGAAAAAGTTAGTAGAATATGCAAGCTACTTGGACAATTTGGGTCAGAATGACCCCTGGTTAATTTCACACGAACATCCACTCCCATTTACATGTAAAAATAAATCGTGGATGCGGTTATTGCACAATTTATTTACGCTCAAAACTTTGTTTTAATCATGATGCATTCGTGCGAAATCGAGGAGAGAATTCAATCAATTAACATGTATTCATCCTCTGAATAGAAAGTGAAGGCGATGTGGGTCTCTGCCGAATTTCTCGATGGTTTTTTGTACGAACATATGTGGCGTGTTCTGAGAAAACTGAGCAAACTGCTTGTGCGTAAAGTGTCATCCCAGATTAGCCTNAATATTGGAGGGGCGGCCGCCCCCCCCCCTGCCCCTCCATTACCTACGCCCCTGATGTATTGAACGTAGTTCTTAATCGCATTGAAGTATCTCTATAAAGAAATTTAGGATATTGAACCCGATTAAATTTGCGCCCTGTTGTGGTCACCATGAAGTGACCTTTATCAGTTGAGGTCAATACGCTGCTTCAACTAATAAAAGGTTAAAATGTGTACTGAATGTTCTGTATACATGTCTTCGTTCACACTGCTATCAATGGCCTGTGTTTAAGACGAAAATACGGTCGTCGTAATACTATGCAATGTTAGTAAATTTATATTGCTTTTAGTAAAGGGCCAGATTTTCTGTTTTTCGCTGCACCGTGGAACATAATTTTCTCCTTTTTACTTCGTTTGTAGTCATTTCGTATGTTTCGTTAAAACACAGTGTGCACAGTCAGGGGTTTTTCTGCACTGTCTGCGCCTCCGGAGGCATTCCCAAAGCAAACGGACCCGTTCCCAATCGAATTTTGATTACATATTTCCCAAATCAAAATCAAAATCGCGTCTTACAGTATCAACGTCATAGAAAACAATGCCGAAAAAGAATGTGCCGGAGAATTGTTTCCTTAAAACAAGAGTTTAATGTTTAACCGGAAAATAAGACCCGTATATATATAATGATCTAAACTCCCTGCCGTTATTACCAACTAAGTCATAATAGTCGAACCACGTGGGCGTCTTACAGTATCAACGGTTATTTATAAATTTGTAAACAGTAAATTTTACTTTTTTAATTGAAGTAATTTACTTTTTTATTATGAACCTAAACTTATACACTATTTTCAAAATATAAAATAAAATGATACTCCTTTTCATAATATAATACTTTAAAAAAATAAAATAACATCCTACCGAATCTGGTAGGATTTTCTTGTGATGGCAGAGGTTGTATGTGAGAGCATGGAACGACAACTCTGCGTGGAGATTGATAATTTATATCGAAAAAGTGACTTCCCTTCATCCGCTACATAATAAAGCCTTTAGCTACTCAGATAAAGTTCAGTCTTCATCAAATACATTCAAATATGAACTGAATAAACGTTGTACATGCCCAATATTGCATGTGTATATATAAAGAAGACAAAATAACAAATAAAAACAAATTTATTCGTTAAACCACTGACTTATTTAAGCATGATAAAATTCTCAAATTGACCGTTTCATTGACTCGAAAATTCCCAAAATGGACAATTTTGTCGATAAAAATTCCCAATTTGGTCAGACTCCTTTTCCCAAAATAGGCAGAAATACCCCTGACAGTTTAAAGCCACACACCTTGAAATGAAGTACATGTTAATCAAAACATATACATGCAATTTGAAAGCGTGTAAAATTTTCATTAAATCTATATAGCCTAGCTAGTTAGCAAGTTATTCATTGTTTTTCAACCGGGAATTACCGCTTTTAAAACCGAAAGTAGGATTTCTATACGAGTACGTCCATTTCGACAAACGCAATTTTTTTTTAAGTTTAAAAGCGCAAAAAGACGGATTTCTATCTTATAACCACCAGATTTATTCTAATAAGCATAGATAAAATTAAATCTAAAGCCTAGTGAGCAAGTAATTAATTATTTTTCAAACGGTCGGCTTTTAAAACCGAAAGTAGGATTTCTAGACGTGTACGTCCATTTTGACAAACGCGATAATTTTTAAGTTTTAAAGCGCAAAAAAAGATGGATTCCTACCTTGTAACCACCAGATATATTCTTATTGGCATGGATAAAATTTAATCTATAGCCTTGTTAGCAAGTAATTTATTATTTTTCAAACGGTACCGCTTTTAAAACCGAAAGTAGGATTTCTAGACGTGTACTTCCATTTCGACAAACGCGATTATTTTTAAGTTTTAAAGCGCAAAAAAAGACGGATTTCTACCTTGTAACCACCAGATATATTGTAATTGGCATAGATAAAATATGTTTCTTATTTATATTTAAATTAACAATGCCAAATAAGGTGTGTGGCTTTAAGTGCGCAATAATATTTTTAAATTTACGAGAAAGAAATGCTACGCCAGTCTTGGTAGACATAACCTTGTTATATGGTATGCAAAATCTGAATACATATGCGCATAATGTACGGTATGTTTTGCAAACAAAACCACATATACTAAGACAGTCATCTTTCTTAAAAAAAATAATTGTGGCGATTCCGTGTTTTAAAATTCATTTCTCCGATATATATTTATTCAACCCAAACGACCTGTATGGTATCAAGAACATTCTTGTGTAGCTCAACTTATCGAGTTTTGAGTTTCCACTCCGTTGAGCATCGAGAATGTCGATAAGCTCACGAAAAACTCGCACATGCTTATCAGGGACGACACTTTCCGCGTGTAGGGTATTTTTCGTCTAATGGACGTATCTTTTAGACGGAACTGCACAGGCTAATCTGGGACAATTTACACATTCTTATCTGGGACGCGTCTTTATGTACATGCATTAAGCCCCGTTTTCTCAGAGCGAGGCTGCATTAATATAAAAATGAAGACTATTATTGGGACCCAATAATATGCAAATTAAGTATTTTCTAGTGACCATATACAGTTTCTATATTAAACATGAGCAAATTGGAATGCCAAAAACGCTGTGATGACAATCTCTTTAAAATGATCAAAGCAAGCAAAGCAGTTTTAAATAAGCATACAACGAGTATGTAACACTGATGGCGTAGCAAGAACCGTTTGTGCATTGTATGGTATTATTGTACTAACTATTGCAGGCAATTGTGTCGTGTTCTGAGAAAACTGGGAAAAATGCCTGTGCGAAATATGTCCCAGATTAGCCTGTGCAGTCCGCACAGGCTAATCAGGGACGACAATTTCCGCTTTTATGGAATTTTTCGTTTAAATGAAGTCTCTTCTAAGCAAAAATCCAATTTAGGCGGAAAGTGTCGTCCCTGATTAGCCTGTGCGGACTGCACAGGCTAATCTTGGACGACACTTTACGCACAAGCATTTTGCCCAGTTTTTTTTCAGAACACGACACAATTTCGAGCGAAACTTTCTTTTTGTTTTTGGCGGAGCATTTCCTTAATACAATTATGTGTTTAATGCGATGTAGAGGCAGTTTTTTTTTGCCCCGATTTTATAGCCGAATAACGGCTATGTTCCCAATGGCAAAAAGTATACTTTTTTTCCCCAAAATTTGGTAAAAAATTCCCAATTTCCAAAAAAAAAAAAAATCAATTTTTTAATGTCTAATGATTATTTTATCTCAACTTTATTTCAATTACATCTAAAAAGTTTATAATAAGGATTCATATGATTTTATTCTGTTAATTTGAAATATTATTAAGACTTATATCAAACTAGTTTTCCCCAATTCAGTAGACTTTTTGCGCAAAAAAAATTCAATCCTGAATTTATTTTCCCAATTTCTTGACAACGCCGATAAAATTCCCAATTCCAAAGCCATGGGCTATCTTCCCAAAAAGTGGAAAAAAAA
>VMBQ01007530.1:0-18064 GCA_007657795.1 Dreissena rostriformis | reverse complement strand
TTCCTTTGAATTATATTGGAGTGACCCATCGGTCTGTCTGTCGATCAGAACGCAAACGAAGTTTGTGCAGCGAACAATTTCCATTTTTCGCAAGTACTTACAATGGATCTCCAAATACGATGTCATCATGTTATTATGAACGATATTTTTTCGTGCCAAATGATTCACACATTGTTGAGTTATTTTGCCTGCCCAAACGTTGCGGGTGTATAAATAGTCACGGGTGTAACGAAGCTCTAGTTGTGTCCTATAGGAGGCGGTATCGCTGTTGCCAAGGCGACGTTTGAGCTCATGTCCGGGATCCCGATGGGCGGCACCCGCCTTCCGCTGCACACGGTGACGGAGGCGACCAGGGAAAACCTGAGGGCGGACCTTGAGGAGGGCGGCTTCCTGAGGGGCGAGATGTCCAGCGACTGGCAGCCGCCCAGTGCCGAAACTAGTTCGAAGTTTATGAGGTCCTTCCGCGCCGGAGGCTGCATTATGTGAGGACCCGGAGTGTGTCCCAGCTCTCCTACCTAATTAGCTATTTGAGCCACTAAAGTTGGGTCGAATTTTGAATTATAGCTGCCATTTTACAGCCGGTTGTCTTTTACTGAAATATATTGTTTTAATTTTGGTGTGGTCTTGTGTTGTGGGGGAGTTCACATGCTTCTGTGAACGGGGATTGAACTCGGGTCACCTTGTTGGGAAGCGCTTGTACCAACCACTGCGCTTACCGGACAGCCGCAATCCCGATGCCATGTCCGGAATGTGTCCATGGAATTTCTGACCTTATAGGCCTGGTTTAATCCTTTTTTATAGCCTTAATACTCCCGGATTGCGCTAGACTTTTTGAGATAACCCACTTATCACTAGGTACGAACAATTCTGTACAATTGAACGCAACAATAGTAGTTTCATTAGAATAATATCGGTTTATTTTGTATGTGATTTTGAAAGGAAAGGAAGCTTTGTTTCTACTCCTTAGTTAGTTTTTCCCCCAAACTTAAGCCCATCCCTTAATACGCGTTTTGGATTCATTCCGATTCTGTGGTAATTTGTGTCGTGTTCTGAGAAAACTGGGCACAATGCTCGTGCGTAAATTGTCATCCCAGATTAGCCTGTGCAGTCCGCACAGGCTAATAAGGGACGACAATTAACGCTTTTATGGAATTTTTCGTTTAAATGAAGTCTCTTCTTAGCAAAAATCCAAATTAGGCGGACTGCACAGGTAAATCTGGGACGACACTTTACGCACATGCATTTTGCCCAGTTTCCTCAGAACACGACACATTTGCTCTTCTGTACTGGTGCCCTACTGTGAACTTAGAAAGAAGGCTTTGAGGGGAAGGGCAGAGTACAAGAACGATAACTCTGATTTTGAATTCACAGAGTTACTACCCTTCAGTCAGGGGATTAAATAAAAGTTAATATATTGACAGAGAATATTGAGAGGATGTGCGGGGAAAAGAAACATAACTCTTTCTTTAGTAGAATGCAGTTATTTCCCTTTGCAAATTTGTATGTGCAGAACATAGGTACATGCTATTATTTTATTTTGCAAAACATATAATAACACTCATTCAAAGTATAGAATGTATTCAAATAAAACTTCATACATTTTTTAAAAAGCTTTGAAATAAAGTGCACCGTAAAAGAACCATAACTTCTCCTTCAGTATTTACAGAGTAATTGCCCTTTGTAAAGTTTATAATGCACTCTTCAATTTTATTAAAATTAACGATATTAAGATGTTGAAACTTCATTGATCTGCAGAGAACAGTTTGGGAAAGTGCAAAAACTAGCTCTTTCTTTAGTTTTTTTTTTGGCATTGTCCATAATATTTTTCTTGCGAAGAGCACATTTACATTGACTTGGTGTTATTGTATTGTGCAGATCATAACTTAAACAGTATTAAAGGGATTTAAATTAATTCATGTTATAATAGAACACTCTGATAGGAAGTGCGGAGTATAAGAACTACTAGTATACAAAGTTCTTTAATATGTGCCGTGTTCTGAGAAAACTGGGCATAATGCTTGTGCGTAAATTGGCATCCCAGATTAGCCTTTGCAGTCCTCAAAGTCCTCAGGGACGACACTTTCCACTTTAATGGAATTTTTTGTTGAAAGGAAGTCTTTTTTTAACAGAAATCCAGTGTAGGTGGAAAGTGTTGTCTGTGATTAGCCTGTGCAGACCGCACAGACAAATATGGTATGATTTTTTACTCACATGCATTACCGGTAAGCTCAGTTTTCCAAGCACGAAGCTCATCTGGTGAACAGGACTGGGGAGTAGTGCAGTTCAATGTAACAACCCGAACATCAGACGACCTCATAATGTGTCTTGCATTGTGTTATGTGTTCAGTTGTATACGGGATTTTTGCAAACTAAACATGTGTAGACAAGCATTTATTTGAATTGTAAGCAATTACTCTTTTGAAATAAAATTATATTCGGATTTAAATTGTAACAAATATCAATAATTTTAGATATATAGGAATTACATTATTTGTTGTTTATATTTTATCAAAACAACAAAATCGGAGACAACTTATCTTTTTTACAAGTACTTATGTAGATTCAGCGTATAAGCCTCTCTCTGGGAAAATGGGGCTTAATGCATGTGCATAAAGTGTTGCTCCAGATTAGCCGGTGCAGTCTGCAGGGCTAATCAGAGACAACACTTTCCGCTTTTATTTAAAAAAAATGTTTAAGGAAGTCTCTTCTCAAACTGGATTTTCGTATAGAAAAGACTTCCTTTAGACGAAAAATTCCATTAAAACGGATAGTGTCGTCCCTGATTAGACTTTGCAGACTGCACAAGNGCCCATATAGGGGGCATGCATGTTTTACAAACAGCCCTTGTTCAGATTATATCTCACTACGTTTATTTCATACATGCTATACCTTCTCTCGGGATTCGCCCTAGCAGTCTCATCCATATGAAGTCGTGGTTTACTTATTTTTCTAATACTTTTACTAAATCAGAGAGGCACGGTCTGCCTAGAATGGATTTTAGTTAAGAAGAGACTTCCTTTAAACAAAGAACTCCATTTAAGCAGAAAGTGTCGTCCCTGATGTCTGCTGATGTAACGTTTGCTCGTGTTTCAGGTGAAAGCCTTACGATTGCGGAACATTAATCAAAAGCACGGTACGTACGTAACGAGGCTTAATGCATGTGCGTAAAGTGTCGTCCCAGATTAGCTTGTGCAGTCCGCACAGGCCAATCAGGGACGAAACTTTCCGCTTACACTGGATTTTTCATTTAGAAGAGACTTTTTTTAAACATAAGTTCCATTATAGCGGAAAGTGTCTTCATTGATAAGCCTGTGCGGACTGCACAGGCTAATCTGGGACAACACTTTACGCACATGCTTTAAGCCTCGTTTTCCTAAAAAGTATCCAACAGAAGCACGGTAGGCATCTGTCTAACGTGTGCTTGTCCAGGGGTCTGAGTGTTAACACGCCGTCACTGAAATTTAAAGCCCCAGTACTCAAATCCTCTATAAAAAATTACAGTTTAGAAATATTGTCTTATGGACATCTTACCGACCAAATTACAAATGAGTCTCGCTCTGGGAAAACGGAGCTTAATGCATTTTCGTAATGTGTCGTCCCAGATTGGCATGTGTAGTCCGCACAGGCCAATCAGGGACGATACTTTCCGCCTACACTGGTTTTTCGTTTAGAAGAGACTTCCTTTGAATTATAATGGAGTGACCCATCGGTCTGTCTGTCGATCAGAACGCAAACGAAATTTGTGCAGCGAACAATTTCCATTTTTCGCAAGTACTTACAATGGATCTCCAAATACGATGTCATCATGTTATTATGAACGATATTTTTTCGTGCCAAATGATTCACACATTGTTGAGTTATTTTGCCTGCCCAAACGTTGCGGGTGTATAAATAGTCACGGGTGTAACGAAGCTCTAGTTGTGTCCTATAGGAGGCGGTATCGCTGTTGCCAAGGCGACGTTTGAGCTCATGTCCGGGATCCCGATGGGCGGCACCCGCCTTCCGCTGCACACGGTGACGGAGGCGACCAGGGAAAACCTGAGGGCGGACCTTGAGGAGGGCGGCTTCCTGAGGGGCGAGATGTCCAGCGACTGGCAGCCGCCCAGTGCCGAAACTAGTTCGAAGTTTATGAGGTCCTTCCGCGCCGGAGGCTGCATTATGTGAGGACCCGGAGTGTGTCCCAGCTCTCCTACCTAATTAGCTATTTGAGCCACTAAAGTTGGGTCGAATTTTGAATTATAGCTGCCATTTTACAGCCGGTTGTCTTTTACTGAAATATATTGTTTTAATTTTGGTGTGGTCTTGTGTTGTGGGGGAGTTCACATGCTTCTGTGAACGGGGATTGAACTCGGGTCCCCTTGTTGGGAAGCGCTTGTACCAACCACTGCGCTTACCGGACAGCCGCAGCCCCGATGCCATGTCCGGAATGTGTCCATGGGATATCTGACCTTATAGGCCTGGTTTAATCCTTTTTTATAGCCTTAATACTCTCGGATTGCGCTAGACTTTTGAGATAACCCACTTATCACTAGGTACGAATAATGCTGAACAATTGAACGCAACAATGGTAGATTCATTTGAATAATATCGGTTTATTTTGTATGTGATTTTGAACGGAATTTAAATGGGAAGCCTTGTTTCTACCCTTTAGTTATTTTGTTTTTAAAACTTAAGTCCATCTCTTAATACGTGTTTTCGACTCATTCCCATTCGGTGGTAATTTACTCTTCTGTCCAATAATTATAACTTTAATATTAATTGAGTTATTGGCCTTTGTTCAATTCTATTGTGTAAAGTACAAAATTGATCATTATGTGTTGCTTTGTGGTGTAAAATCATATAATATTATCTTGATTTTCACAAATTACAAATGTGTACGAACTGTACAAACTGTTTAGTATTTGTATGATGGTACAAGCTGTATTTTGTGAGTTGGCTTGTTTTTTTTTATACAAAATGTTCACTATCTGAAACACGGTTTTCTAATGTCATTATCAGATAAGGCAGATACGTTCAACATTACGCCTAAAATGTGATATGAGTCGCGCTCTGAGAAAACGGGGTTAAATGCGTGTGCGTGAAGTGTCGTCCCAGATTAGCCTTTGCAGTCCGCACAGGCTAATCAGGGACGACACTTTCCGCTTCTAGGATAATTTTCGTTCAAAGAAATTCTCTTCTTACCAAAAATCAAGTTTATGCAGAAAGTGTCGTCCCTGATTAGTCTGTGCGGACACAGGCTAATCTGGAGCGACACTTTACGCACATGCATTAAACCCACTTTTCACAGAGGGAGGCTTAAACGTTTTGAGTTTAGATCAGTTCAATGCGATAACAAGACGGCGAATTATTGAAATATTCCTTCTGTGATTGTGTGTTAGTTGTTGTTACCTCAATGCTATATTTGTTTTGAGACTTAACATAACTGAATATTCCTTCTGTCAGTTTGTTGCTATATGCTATATTAGTATTCAGTATTTGGTGAATATATTCGCATACGTGTGTTTGAGTTGATTATTACTTAAATTACAAATTTCATAAACGATGAGTACATATTTGACCAAGTACTATTTGTCATTTTCATTTAGTTATTGCTAAGTTTGTATTAAAAATGCATGCATATTCTGCCTCCCTGCAAGCGTTGTAACTGTTTTAATATCGTTAATTGTCATAGCCTTGTTCGGGTGATTTCAATGAATGAAAACATGTCGATTGGCATAAATTGTAAATACGAGTGGTTACAGTTATTGAATGGTAAAATGTGCTAAATAGGATATGATTTGTTTTGTTTTGAAACTATTTTTAGGTCTATTTTATCGGAAGCCTGGGATATAAACAGACACTATCAAGTCCGTTTCCTAGGTTGAACCAGTACTTGGCGTCTTAAAAGAAGACGTTGATAACGCTCCTAAAGATACGGGCCCTTCTGATAGCTAAGCGGACAACATATCCACTACGCCACCGCGGATAGGGGTTGATTTTGGCTTGCATTTGTTCTTGATAAGATTGTTGTTTCGCGACCTAGTTTTGAAAATGAACCATCCTAAATTGTGTGTAGATTGGAGATGTACACTTATCAAATTTTATAATTTGTCATTTGATAAAGTGAAAACTAACATGCATAAAAGCAAAATCAAGCAACTTACATTATATATACATGAGCTCGACTTTGTGAAATGGGAGTTGAATGCATGTGCGTTAAGTGTCGTCCCATATTAGCTGTGTGGCCAGGCTAATAAGGGACGACACTTTCCGCCTAAACTGGGTTTTCGTAAAGAAAAGTCTTCCTTTAAAAGAAATATACAATAAAAGCGGAAATTGTCGTCCCTGATTAGCCTGTGCATGCATTAAACCCCCTTTTCACAGAGCGAGGATTATATTTATATAACAAAAACTGTAAAACTGTTGTTTTCAGATAATCTTGATCGAAATCTATCATGCGTCACGTGAGTTCTTTTGCTGTTTTTAGACTTATCCAAGAATTCAACAATAACCAAGAACGCAAAATCAGTACTCAGAAATCTGAATGATTTATGCCTATGCTGCAATTGCAGTCTGGCATCAAACGTATTAAAAGAATGGCTCGGGAATGCTATTCTACGAATTTCTGCGCAGGAATTATAATGGTTCCAATCATCCTCGATTAAGAATTTTGGGTCAAGTGGTGTCAAAAATTATACCAAATGCAAAATTAACCAATTAAAGTTTTTTTTTAAAAAGCGCACAAAAAAACTCGAACCGGAAATGCGAAAATGATCGACCCGTTACGAATCCGTGATTCTGGTAAGTTTTATAAAACAAATATATACACCAAGCGATATTAATATACGACGCATTTACATGGCAAACATATCATGTTATTTCGTCTATTCAGTTGTGAAATACTAGTAATACAAAATAAGAAGTGACCAACTAGAAAAGTTGTTGAGTGTATATACATGTGTATTGTTGAGTGTATATACATGTGTATTGTTGAGTGTATATACATGTGTATTGTTGAGTGTATATACATGTGTATTGTTGAGTGTATATACATGTGTATTGTTGAGTGTATATACATGTGTATTGTTGAGTGTATATACATGTGTATTGTTGAGTGTATATACATGTGTATTGTTGAGTGTATATACATGTGTATTGTTGAGTGTATATACATGTGTATTGTTGAGTGTATATACATGTGTATTGTTGAGTGTATATACATGTGTATTGTTGAGTGTATATACATGTGTATTGTTGAGTGTATATACATGTGTATTGTTGAGTGTATATACATGTGTATTGTTGAGTGTATATACATGTGTATTGTTGAGTGTATATACATGTGTATTGTTGAGTGTATATACATGTGTATTGTTGAGTGTATATACATGTGTATTGTTGAGTGTATATACATGTGTATTGTTGAGTGTATATACATGTGTATTGTTGAGTGTATATACATGTGTATTGTTGAGTGTATATACATGTGTATTGTTGAGTGTATATACATGTGTATTGTTGAGTGTATATACATGTGTATTGTTGAGTGTATATACATGTGTATTGTTGAGTGTATATACATGTGTATTGTTGAGTGTATATACATGTGTATTGTTGAGTGTATATACATGTGTATTGTTGAGTGTATATACATGTGTATTGTTGAGTGTATATACATGTGTATTGTTGAGTGTATATACATGTGTATTGTTGAGTGTATATACATGTGTATTGTTGAGTGTATATACATGTGTATTGTTGAGTGTATATACATGTGTATTGTTGAGTGTATATACATGTGTATTGTTGAGTGTATATACATGTGTATTGTTGAGTGTATATACATGTGTATTGTTGAGTGTATATACATGTGTATTGTTGAGTGTATATACATGTGTATTGTTGAGTGTATATACATGTGTATTGTTGAGTGTATATACATGTGTATTGTTGAGTGTATATACATGTGTATTGTTGAGTGTATATACATGTGTATTGTTGAGTGTATATACATGTGTATCTACACTATGCTGCTTGTGCAGATAGACAGCATCCAATTGTCAATTATATAATATTATCAATGCGATATGACTGTCATTAAAAAAGACGACTTTACAAATTTATGTGAAGGCATATGTGTCTTACTCCAACATAAACGTAACATGCAATTGTTCGCAGATGAAAGCACACGAAATATAGTATGCACAAAACACATGCATGATTACGAGTTAAAATAAATACATTTTTTCCAATAATATCAAACCGGTTTTCAAATAATACAATCACTGTACTCCGCCTATTTTTGGAACAAAGGAAACACATTAAATACTTGGAAGACATTGTTCAATGTTTCATTGAAATATAACTTGTATATACAAACGTCAATAAAAAAAAAACAGCTTAACACATATTTATTTATAGGTATTTTTTGCGGAATGTTAGGCCGTTTGAAAATTTCCCATTGAAACGTTTGAGCAAGTAACCTGCGATTCGAAAAACGTATAGAGCAAAGATTTCCTTTTTAAAATTATGTTCGTGTTAAAGGCCATGGTTCACATACTTTAATTTTTCAGATCTTTTCGAAGTCAACATGGCCATTGTATTTATCAGGGCCCGTATTCACCAAACAAGTCTTATACTTAAGACTAAGAATTAAGAGTATTCTTTAAAGTGATATACTACTAGTATTCAAGAATTTCTTTAACTTTGAGTCAAACTTTGACTTAACCACCTGTATCTACATCATTCCCCATGTAGAACACTTTGTTAATGACATTATCGCCAGTGGTAGTCTGTATCTGTTTACACGCTAGACTTGTTTTTCTTGGTTCTAATTGTATTCTTTATTCTGAAGTTTAAGAATGGGTTGGTGAATACGGGCCCTGATTCAGTCAACAAGTCCCTTAAACTCTGCCGACGTGACCCATTGTGAAGTGGACAGATAGAGATTGTAACGTGATTACAGACTTTCAGAAATCGTGATTGTCGATGGTCCGACTGAAGCAATTATGGCTCTTGGGAATGTTCACGGGGCACGCGGGGCGTGACGATAAGTGCTGGTGGTGAAACGTTTCTTCACTTCTGTGAACTATTTGCAAAGGTAAGGACGCTTGATTTGTGACAATGACTATGGCAAGCATTAAAATAATAATATTTTTTTTTCGTCTTTTGTTCTTATGATCAATAAATAGTATGGTGCCGATATATAGTATGGTACATTTGTAAATTCATTTACAGTAATTTTGTATTTATTGACTGGATACAAATGAAATCAAGTTGAATTATTGTTAATTCTTTAACAAAATATTTGTAGTTTTTAGTTTACATGGAACTGTTGTAAATTATTGATTTAGTTGTTGATACATTCGTAAATTCACTTAATATATTATATGTAATGCCGTTTTTAGAGTTAATGGTTCGCCATTGTAAATCATTACACAGTGTGTCCAAAAACAATTGAAAACAATTTGTTTCATCGGGATTTTAGTGTACGTGTCAAAACACAGCAGCCCATTAAAGCCTCTATCACGCTCAAAATCAACGTCAATTTCGTTAAATATGTCGTAAAATATATATGTTCACATTAACAATCAGTGTTCCTTATAGCAATAGCCAAAATTTCAACACTAGATGTGGTCTGATAACATAGATTTAACACGATACAAAATGCTCTTTTTTGTTTGTTTGTGGTACAATATATTCAACTCATGTTCATGCCCCATTTTAGTGTTCGCGTGTCGTATGAACAGATATCGTTGCGGGAAATTATTTTATCTTGTTAAATCTATGTTACCAGAACACATCAAGCGTTGACATTTTGGCTATTGCTATAATGTTCCATGTATTGTCCGTTTATTTTTAGCGTAATAGGGGCTTTAATGGACATTGATATATTTCAGATCAACATGGGGCTTGGTACCATTATCGTTGCCCTGACTTTTTTCGGCGCCTGCTACGGGTAAGGGTCAACTACATTCGTCGACATTGTTTCGTTACCTTAGTTCGATTGCATCGCAAGGTTACGGCATATTGAAACGCTCTCCTGTGTAGAACCAGTACTTGGTGTCTATAGGGGAGATCTAAAGAATGCTCCCATAGTGGGGAATCGGGATCGAACCCGTGACCTACCGGGCGCTAGGCGGACACCATTTCCATTACGCCACGGCAATCTGTCTAACATTGACATTGTTTAATTTCGCCTATTAAAAGTAAAAAATACTGCCTCCACAATACAAAATAGCCTCGCTCCGAGCTAACCGCGTTTAATGCATGCGTCTAAAGTAACGTCTTAGATTAGCCGGTTCAGTCCGCAAAATCTCATTAGGGTCATTACTTTCTGCTTTAATGGAATTTTTCGTTTAAAGAAAGTCTCTTCTTAATGAAAATCCAGGCTTGGCGGAAAGCGTCGTCTATGATTAGCCTGTGCGGCCCACATTATTTTTTCATCGATTGCTATTCCGATTCGAGCAAAAATACATTTAGTTGTAGATTCGAAACTTAGGATCGTTTTTTTTTTAATGCACAGTTTTCTTTGTTTTCTAAAAAAAATATCTGTTGGGATAATATCAATGCTTATTTTTTTATCGACATGTTTTGATATAGTTTTAAATTCAATATATATATGTTTACCACCATCATGATGATTCTCCCAACCGACTTATACCGTATCTACTTCTGTGTTGTATTACCTGAACCAAGCACATTTTACGCCTCATAGTATATGTCCTAAATGTGAAGGATACATTTTGGTTCCGGATGGAGTTAATTGTATAATGTAACAGAGACTATGGTGAATTGTTACTTGGTTCTCTTCATTATTCCCTTTCCGTGTTTTTATTAAATAGACCTGATACTTCCAACGACTAAATGCGTTCTTTACAGATGTGTTCAATATTTCGCCGACACGCTTGCGAGGCTTCGAATACTTATTAACAAAAAATCCATCTATACGTGTAGTTATATAATACATCTTTTGTTATCATAAGTCGCAACCGTTTCGTTCGCATTTAATTGGTTTCTGATAAAATCGGATCCGTCAGACATTTGCGCCATTGATAATAAACATATTATTTTTATACGTCATTTCATTTATTCCAAACATAAATGATTCATCATCTGACCATTTGTTTAGGTGTTCTGACAAGCATGGCGTTTTATTTCATGTGCCTCCCACACTCAACACTTGATCTGAACAAAAAAGACATACACAATAGATGACATATACTATCTCATACACAATAGATGAAATATACTATCTCATACACAATAGATGACATATACTATCTTATACACAATAGATGACATATACTATCTCATACACAATAGATGACATATACTATCTCATATACAATAGATGACATATACTATCTCATATACACATATACTATCTCATATACACATATACTATCTCATATACTATCTCATATACTATCTCATTTACAATAGATGACTCATAATCAGAGTATACATTATTTTTTTTTATTTTTTATGTCCGGTGCAAATGACACTCTATCTCAGTCATCCATCTGGGCTCACACATCAAACTTAAAAATACAAACTTATAATATTATTCAACTTATATTTCCTAAACCTTAATAAAACAGGCACATATATAAAAAGTTAAATATAATATGCCTCTATCATTATCATTGTTTTTAATGTACACTTTCGATATATACCCTGCTTGCCTATGCAATGACTGAAACAGCAATACAGTGTACGCGGAAATCGTAGTTCAACATCACATTGATTCTACTCTCCAAAACGTACTTATTCAGTTTATTCACTCAAATATCAATAATACATACATTCTTCAAACGGTTGAATTTAAATTGTAAAATTTCTTCGCATTCGACAGTCTCAGTATTATCGTAAAACAAAGGTTATAACCCGATGGACCGAGATTTACTATTGTAGCAGTTCGGATTCGCTTCATATGTGAATACAGCATAAATGTAATTGACAATGTTCAAATTGAAATGAATTAAATACGTCTAGCTCGTTTTGTTGCATTTGTATGACTGTGTAATATAACCGGGCGTTTTCCCTATTAGGCTGGACATGACGAAGTTGAAGCCGTACAACCTCACCGCCGAAATTATGTTCATAGTGGAGGATCTGGACCGTGACGGCATCATGACCGTCGCTGAGATTGACGCAGTCTTCGACAAATACGACGCTAACGGTATTTAAGCCGCGTCGTGCGAAAATGGGTCTTATGTCATATGCGTTCAGCGTAAGTCCAGAGAGCAACCCTGGAAGGAGCTACCCTGTCCGCTTAAAAGAAACGCAAGGTTTTTTGGTCTCATAAGCGGACAGGATAGCCATAGCGCATACTTGTCTGGAGCTACGCTTTTCGCATATGGCATAAGACCAATTTTCTTTTGACGCGGTAAATTTAAGAAAGGAATAATGAAACTCAAGAAAAAATGTTAGAAGTAAAATGCCTGTTAAAATCCACTTAATATTTTATGAAAGGCGAGATATTAATTTCCTTATATTACTACAAGGCAAAAGATACAGAACAACAGTACACTTTTAATGGTAAAGCTGTGCTCACAGCCTTGGAAACGTTCAATCCAAAGATTAAGGGGTTCAAACCAGTTTGACGGAATGTAAAGCGCTCATGGTTACACGCTTTTAACTTCGAAATACTTTCGTTTATCGAAACGATGCCGATGGAAAAAATAATTCCGTTCATAAACTAGAAAAAAAACATATTTCACGGGGTGCGTTAAACACCGACGCAACCAGTACGACAAACCTTAATTACAAATAATTACGATAAACCCCGAATACGTATAACAGTATGTCTTGTCGATTTCAACGCAAGTTTATGCTTCTTTTCTGATCCCCACACCCACATTCGTGTTACCAGGCGACGGTCGCGAGACCCGTCACGAGTACACGATGTACATCTGCGGCACGGACCCGGACCTGTACCAGCTGAGCCACTACCTGTATGATGACTACGATGTGGACGGGGATCACCAACTGGAAAAACACGACTACGAGGCATTCCACCTCAAGATGGACACAAACTGTAAGCCTGTCATTGGTATTTGCCAACGAAGAATTGAGCCTCACTCTGGGAAAATGGGGCTTTATGCACGTGCGTAATGTCTCGTCTCAGATTGGCCTGTATATTCCGCACAGGCTAATTAGTGACAAAAATTACCGCATTTATGTTGTTTTTCGTTTAAAGGAAGACCCTTCTGAGCGAAATTTCAGTTTACGCGGAAAGTGTAGTCCTTGATTAGCCTGTGCGAACTGCATTACGCCCCGTTTCCCGAGAGCGAGGCTAATTTTTATTATTAACACAGTTACCACCAACTACGGCCCGTATTCAATAACACAGACCCTTTTTGCACCATCATAGGTTTAAAAACCGTTCTCTGGAACGCATTCACATACAAAAGCCCGTATTCATTAAACCTATATTTGTATCCAACAGACCAGGCTCATATTTGCAAGACTATGTCTGTATTTATACCACTTGACCTGTAATTTCCAAGTCGCCATGGCGTGGTGGATATGTGTTTTGCCCAGCGATCGGTTCGATCCCCACTGTGGAAGCGTTCATTAGATTTTCCCCAAAGACACAAAGTACTGGTTTTAAACAGGAAACGGAATCAAAAGCGTTTCAATACGCCTTATGCTTTCGAGGCACTCGAGCTTAAATATATAGGTATAAACGAGGCTAATAACCAAATGAGGTATTGTTCAGACTATGCAGGAATTCACGAAACTAGGCTAGAGTTCCGAAAAGTGTACCCTCATTCACCAGACTAGATCTGTTATACCAAACTAAGATTGACTTGCCTATGCTTGGCATGAATTCACCGAACTAGACCTGGATTCGGCAAGCTTGGCCTTTATTTATTGAACTTTGCCCGTTATCATCACAGTAGACACGTTTTCAAATAAACTCCTCGAAGAGGTTCACCTCTTAACGATAAACACTGCAATCTCAAATTAAAGTCCTTCCTGATAGTATTATTGGATTGTAACCTGTTCTTTTACCGCTCGGTTAAACTAGTTGCTGGCAACCAACCTTGACAGAACGAGCCCAGTATGGGGCTCGCATCTTCGACCTCCCACGTGAGCGATCGACTTAAACACTTAGCCATGTTATGACTTACTTTTTCAGCTGACGGACAAGTGGATAAAGCTGAATTTGTCACCTATTGGGTTCATGTAAGTAAAAATATTAAACCGCACCTTTACAGCACTACTTATGTACATTTCTAATATAATTAAGGGTTTTTATTTGCAGAAATGAAAATAAAACATTATTTAAATAGAACATCTTACTCGACACTTAAATAATAATAATTCTTATTAAAATTAGCGATTTTATATTTCTTTCTTAGATCCACTTCAATGTATTTTATTGGTGTTTGCAGCTTTTCGAAAAGTACGAACACATGAACGCACACGGACAGGGTGGTCACTGTCACTAAACAACGTCGCGGTTATAAATTCGCCACTAAATACCGTCTAAGATGTATACGCGCATGGTTATAATGTGTATTTGGTAATAAATCATTAATCGAGTTTCTCTTGTTTTATTTTTAAATATGCTTGTATTATATTTATAGGACATGTACTCCATTTCAATACGTATGCGTATGAGATAAACCACATATCATTTGATAGTGTTAATTTTTTATAAAAATTAAATGGGATGGGCGTTCTCTTTTTAAACAAAAATAGTCTAAAGACAAACGATGGAAATGCCGGGAATAGGTTTAATGCATTTAATGCTTTTCATAAAAAAAAATAGGAAAAGAAGACTGAAATTGCCAAGTTGTTTTGTTATCTCGATGAGGGGGGGGGGGATTAAAACTTATGCATTTGCAGTTATTTACTTAATGGCGTTACAAAAATCAAAACGACTGCATATGAACAGATAAAAAAATACACTAAACGAAAACGTTAGTACTCATAGTTAAAATATTTTCGTTTATTTTCATAACGTATGTCACCTATACATATGGACACTGCAATTTTCAAGTGAAACAAGTTTTTCAGTACCATTAAATAAATTGATTCTATAAATACATATATATGTATAATGAAGTTTAAATAAATTCGTATTATTAAAGATTGCTGATCTATCTAGTGTTTTTTTTAAAGAACAGTATGTACATGTGTTTGTGATCAATAGTACAATTCGTTATCATTGAATTCATAAACATTCGTGAATAAACTCACACATTGTCATAAGTATCCCTCCCTTGTTATACATTTCTACAGAAGAGTATAGAAACAGACAATAAGATAAATGTTACCAACACAATGTTTTAAACAATATATAAGCACCGCCATTAACACACAAAGTTCATTATGATGATAATTCAGTTGTTTACAATCACTTGAAGTGATGCTTTATTAGATTTCTAATGGTCTGTGTTTGTTTCCATTTCGTTAATGTCTGCAATGTAGATGTCCATTGTCTCTAAAGGTTCAATCTTTCGTTCATGTCTGCAATGTAGTTGACCTCTGTCTTGAGGTTCAACCGTGAATCGGGAAAGAATTCCTCGCTTAGTTGTAGTTGATCACACCACTCGCTGACTCTGCAATTTAAGTGTACCAAATGTAATATTATTACATTCTGTAAACATTTTTGAGTCTTAATCTTGGTAAAAATATATATTTCATGATAAGAATTTGAAATAAGAATTCTATGTTGTACATTATGCGTGTATATTGGTAAAAACAACAACAACTCTTTGAACATTATATCTTTATCAAATCAATATGCCAAACGGCCTAACATACATATATACGATACTGCTATAGAACATACGGCGGGATTTATAGTGATGTAATCTTTGTAGAAAAACCAACCGCTAAAATAATATCGTATGTTATATACATGTTCCGCTTACCACTTAAAAGATTCAGTTGAGTCACTTTGCTAGCTGTATTGCTGTCCCCCTCTCCTACACAGGTGTAGTCCCCAAAGTCGTGGAACCCTAGAGCACCAGGTTTAGACGTGGCGGTAAGGAACTTCACCGGATTATCGCCGTCACTTTCCTCAACGACCTAGAACATAAAGAAATACTTTTATGTGGAAAGAGGTTTTAATGCATGTGCTAAAAGTGTCGTCCCATATTAGCCTGTGAAGTCCGCACAGGCTAATCAGTGACTACACTTTCCGCTTGTATTGTATTTTTCGTTTCAATTAAGACTGCTTTTGACAAAAATCGAGTTTAGGCGGAAAGTATCGTCCCTGATAAGCCTGTGCGGACTGTACAGGATAGTCTGGCATTTAACCCCGTTTTCTAAGAGCGCGACTCAATTTGATTTTTTTCCGTCATGGCGAAGTTACGGTATTTTAAACATATTTTATTTTGATAATGAATTACATGTCCACTTAACTTAAATGCATAATACAAACTATTTATTGAATATATTCATTTGAAACTAAGGATAGGATCTAAAGTTATAACAACAATAGGCATGGCCTCTCCCTTACGTTATGACCAATGTCTGATGTTGTACAAGATAACCGGCCAACTATTTACATATTTCAAGCCGCACGATGATGATGTTTATTATTTCGAGTAATGAATATTACCTCGAATTGCCAATTACTGCTTATCTTTTCGCCATTTGGGTTTGTCCAGTAAGTTGTTAGTATCGGCTTTCCCTGCACCACACAGACAAGTGAGACAACTGCCCCCTTGCGGGCATCAATTTCCTCCTTCATAACATCTACTTCAACAGGGACTTGAAAACATAGAAAAACATATGAACCGCGTTCTGTGAAAAGAGGGTTTAATGCATGTACGTAAATTGTCGTCCCACATTAGCATATGCCGTCCGCACAGGCTAATCAGTGACGATACTTTCCGCCTGAACTGTTTTTTTTTGCTAAGAAGAGTCTTTTTAAACGAAAATTATCCTACAAGCGGAACGTGTCGTCCGCGATTAGCCTATGCGGACCGCACTAAATAATCTGGGACGACACTTTACGCACATGCATTAAACCCCCTATACTTGCATGGGCTGATGAGTGATTACATATATGTATACAATGAGAGAAAGTTGAAGCGCTTAAGAATAAAGATGCGAACCTATTTTTTGTTTTGTTTTTTTGCATCGATGCTTCTTTAAGTTATCTTTTGCAACTAGCAGTAATAGAACGTTGTTTTAAGGTAAAACATATCACGTGTTACTCACATGTCACATCCATGTCAATCGTGTAGTTGAAGCTGCTCACTTTGTTCGTGCCCACGCATATGTAACTTCCAGACGCGTAGCGCGTCACGTCCGGGAAACGAAGTATCTTTCCAGTTATACCCGTGTCTGCTGAGACAAAGAGGAAATGTAGTAAGATTTACATGCAAGAGCATTTTATTCACTATAATATTGTTGTTATATTGTTTTTGATGAATGTATTTATTGTACACAGCCATAAAATAATGTAGAAATGTATTTGTCACACACGTGAACAGAAACTGATAGCATGTGTACCTTTTAAAGGGGGAATAATGTTATTGGGGAACAAAGTATAAACGTAAGGACCAAAACAGAATATAAAAACCAAATACTATCAAAAATGGTAAAGAAAATGTGTGATTACAGTTTAACTATTGATAGGACAGCGATCCATTTTTAATGCCTCAAACGTATGGTGTGTTATTTTAATTCAATTTAAATGTCATCTCAAGTCTCGCCCTACCTACGGTGTCCGTCAACACCCGGAACCAGCGCACGGTAGGGGTAGGCACACCCGAGAACTTGCATTTCAGTTCCGGTGAGCTGCCTTCTGGGAATTCCTCATGAGGAGCAGACGAACTTTCATGGATAATCTTAGGACCATCTAAAATGTCACGACAAACAAACAATAGCAGTATAACCTTGACAAATTTACCGCATATGAGTATTTTAGTTTCACCAAACGTATTGCATGGCGATATGTTCACAAAGTCCTCGTACAGCCCAACAAACAACAGCAACAATAACACAAGCACTAAACAATATGATGAGGTCCCTCAACGCACATTATTAGTAATGATAAATCGGCCAAATTAAGTAAGTCCAAACGTAGGTAAATTGCAATGTCAAAATGATG
>VMBQ01007529.1:5337-28915 GCA_007657795.1 Dreissena rostriformis | reverse complement strand
TATGTTTATTTTTATTTCATCATCTTGTGTTTATTTTATTAGCCTTTTAGTAAAATAAGAATGGACTTTTTAAGGGGTGTTGCGGCAGTTGATTTAACCGAGGATAAATTTATAGCAACACCGATGCTATTATCACAACCCAATAGTTTTGTTATCAGAATCATCACAAATTAATGACCGAGTAGGTTCATAATAGGTACTCAGTGGTTCGATCCCAGGTGCGGTTAACTTTTTTTAATTCTTTTTTTCTTTCTTTTATTTCATTCTTGTTTTTTCCTGGAGCTCTTTAGTCCTTTGTTTACATTAATCAATTTAAAGCATTTAATCACAAACTTGAAAACATGCCGAAATCTGTCAACAAGTCCCTGTTATTGATGATTAAGGTCGAGTTTGATACTGTATGGTCTTATGTGTGTGATTAAATATTGTATTAGTGATGTGTTTTTTAGTGTGCCGTTGTGATCCAAATTAAAATTTAAACAATATATAATGTTTATGCATATCTCTAACAGTCTATGTACCGGTTCTTGGGTTTCGCCTAATTGCTGTATTGTAGGAAATTCGACATAGACGGTAGGGATAGTTAAACAAAAAAATATCTGTTAAAAGTGCGGTGACCCCCTTTTTTACTTTTGTTTTATAATAAAAATACGTAGATGAACATATTTGAGCAGTTTCGCAAAAAGTTATTACATAGAACTATTTTTAATTTCATTTTTGTGGTTAAAATAGTAAAAAATTGACGTTTTTTTAGGTGACATAAAAATAATAAAAATTAAATTTCTTAAAATTTAACTTGTGTTCTCCATTTTGTTAGTAGTTTGTGGTTTAATTAAATGGTATATGATATATATTAGCTTATATTATATCTACATGTTGCCAATTTCATAGGTTATTTATCATTTTTATGCAATTAGAGATTTTTCAGTTTTAATGAAAAAGTACATGTTATATAATGGTGAATAAAATCAAAACAAGGCCGGTGACCCTATGTTTTTATTTCATTTTTCATGTAGTATTTGTATGTAGTACTTGAATATATTTTTTTAGCAAAAGTTATTAGATGGAAAAAAATCAGCAAAACTGCAGCAACACCCCTTAATATCACTGAAAACTATTTCATTTGTAAGAACTGTATTAAATTTTGTTCATGTTCGAAAGCACTTAGAAAGAACGGAATAAATACTATACTTTATCAATAACTCGAACGCAGAGTCATAATTCGAATTGATGAGTCTATCTTTAAAGACGACTGCAGTGGCAATATTCTGGAAGTTGTCAATCAAGTTTTCTCGACTTAAGAAATCTATGAAAGATATGATGGTGTAATTGTTTCTAAACAATGCAGAAGTTTAAGCGAGTATGAACGATATGTGTAATATTGTTTAAAAACGACATAAATATTGATGCATTTTAAAATTACAATGAAAGTTCTAAAAAAGTTGTATCACACAATCAACGAAATAAGAATTGTATTCAATCTCAAATAATATTATGCTGTACATTCAAAAACTCATTCATATAAGAATCTATGTACGTCATGTAAACTATTGGGAAATCCCCACTATTCTGAGCAAATGTCTCATACCACGCATAGACATATTTGTTGGCTACGAATTAACGTATCGGTAGCGGCGTAAACTTGTGGTTGTTTTCAACGTCATTGAAGTAAACAACATTTGATTGATGGTACCAGTACCGTATAACATCGGAAACATTATTTATATAACGTTCCTCGCCCATATTCATTTATTGTTATAAGATTGATACAATAAAATGCTGACAATAAAATCGTATATACAAGCTTTAAGCAAAATATATACATTTATAAAAAATAATGTTTTTATGTCCCCGGTAGTGTGGCATATAGTGATCGCACTGTCCGTCTGTCCTTCTGAAATTCCGTCACACTTGCGTTTAGGTTTCGAAAAATGGTCATAACTTTTGCAATATTGATCATAGCAATTTGATAATTGGCATGCATGTGTATCTCATAGAGCTGCACATTTTGAGTGGTGAAAGGTCAACGTCATCCTTCAAGGTCAAAGGTAAAAAAAAACTTTGTTTTTTCAAAGCTGCGCAGTAGGGGGCATTGTGTTTCTAACAAACACACCTCTTGTTTTTTTCTTTTTTTCAAGCATATGTTTATCTATTAACAATATTTCACTGCTAGAGCAAACATGACAATGACAAAATATCTGTTCGATATATTTTTTTCCTCCAGTGGGATTTGAACTCGCGCCTCCAATAAATTGCCCACTTGAAAGGGGATTTTACTAAACTAAAGTATCTTTATCAATAATACACATGCGTATAGCGGTACTTCATATACATTATACTTTTACTTTTTTATGAGTTTATGACGTACAGCCAGTCATAATTAATTACTGTTACCGGTATTTAATTTCAATGATTAACATGAACCGTGTCTTTTGATTGATTATGAATTTTCTTTATTCGTCGTGTTTTTTTTTGTATAAATGCAGGATCTCCTATAAGTAGCACCTAGTATATCTATACGTGCATATTAGAACATAACTAGATACGTGTTCGACGTTTGTGTAGAGTGAACGTTTACTTTAAATAAAATTCATCTTTAATTACGATATTTGTTTAGAAAATGGTTTGGCTATTTGTTCACTTGGTCATGATATTCAGTGTGCCTACCTGCTCGCATTACATTTTGGGTGCACAGCACATTGTTTATGGATCTACCAATGTAGCTGATGTTCTCGCAAAAGGACAGCCATGGAAACCAGTATTGATAGATAATCGATCTACCAATGTAGCTAATGTTCCCGCGAAAAGACAGTCTCGAAAACTAGTGTTGGTGGATGCTGGATCTACATATGTAGCTGATGTTATCGCGAACGAACAGCCGGTGTTGCTAAAGGAGGTATGCTAAAAATGTATTTTCGCATTATATAATGGATTGAGGCTAATTAAAGACATTACGTATAGCATAGTTTCCATACTTTATATTTCATAACACAACATTTTACAATGTTACTTTAAATTACTTCTTGCTCTAATTAGGTTCAATACACAGGTATTGTACATTACATTACCATACCTTCTCAATGTAGTCTCAAATGTAGCACATTAAAGACATTACTTATAGCATACTTTTTATACTTTATACATCATAACCCTAAAGTGTAGACTCTGACTTAAAATTATTAATCGCTTTTATTAGTACTAATGCACAGATGATGTACATTACATTTACATACTTGCTAAAAGAAGCATAAAATGGAAAGATCGATTCATATACACCGGAATTGTTAACCCCTACGTGTGATGGGGCATGTCAAGGTACAATAGATACTATTGTGTTACTCTCTACCAAACATGGACAAGTGCTCTGGTCATGTTATCTCAAATGAAGATAATATATATGAAATGTAATCAGATACAGCAGCAGGGAAATGCCATGAGAATTAGTCATTGTTTATCTATAGTATAACATTTATTTAAACACGACAGTCATGAAAGTAAGGAGGTTGATTTTAACAGCCCTTAGATAAGCCTTTTTTGAACTAATTGTCTTGTTGTTATTTCATTTTTATTTGCTTTTTAGTTTCGAGATGTGATGAAAAAGATCCTCAACGTTAGTGATGAACTGCTAGAACTGCCGTGTGTCGAAAAATGGTTTGAGAAGGAGTTTACATCCAATATGAAAAGTTAGTGCTGTGATTTATTAAATTGAGTGGCACCAAGATAGAACATTGCATTGCAGCGAAATATTCGCCAAAGTGATTGTAAGAAATATATGTCATCCACCAAACAATCCTTTAAAAATATGCAAGGGAATATTGTTTGGAAAATGTTGTGATATTGTTATTACTTTCTTATAACATTAGTATTAGTTGAAAAATCCATGGAAATTGCATACTTATTCGAGGCATTTATATAGAAAAATGGTGACAAACAACAATATCACCGCAAATATACTACACTATCAATACTGTTTCGGCATGTCCACAATGTAAACCGTGCGAACAAATAATTATGTATCCGACAGGGGTTTGATAACTTGGAATGAATCTGATATTTAGTTCTGGAGGTTAACATCATTTGAAGCAGATTTATATGCTTGAAATAATTTAATTTCAAATGCGTTAAGCAGTTTCATTTTCCTTGTAACATTTAAAAACAACTACAACATATTTCAGAGTTCAACCCCCGAAACCCAATCCAGATGGCAAGGGCTGTTACAACAACAACAACAACACCACCAACAGCAGACCTTGTTTCCAACCTTGCGACCATATGGTGCTCCTACTGTCAAAGAATTAAACATTGTCCCTGTATTCGTCAGTATTGTTTCAGGCCTTGCTAGGCCGTGTGGATGGTCGAGAAGTGGGATATTATCTATGTGGACCTATGGATTCGTCTTTATTGGTAGCTGTTGCAATATAATAAATGAACTTTGATGTTGTCAAGTTTAACGTGTTTAGACTGAAGATAGTGAAAGGAAGCAATACTTCGGTAGTGGGTAAGGAAAATAACCGCTAGTTCCACACATTTTGGACATTGTTGAATAATTCAACAGATAAACATTTTTAATGACATATATTGCAGATCTTTGATAATTGTAATCTTTGAAAACCAGTAATGCTATGTAAGTGCAAAATACATTATACATTATCTTTTTTCTGTCATTAAATGATAGGTGTTCATATATTTTAGTTGTATGAGTGATTAGATAAACTTTGACACCCAGATTGTTCCATTTATTTTATAACCATGTGATAACATACTAGTGAGTGCTAAAATCCGTTTTATTATTTATGTTATTTAATTGTTAAATATTTGTTTAAAATAATGGTATTTTATCAATTTCTTGCATGTTCACCCCTAGTTACTCCCCGACTAGAAATATTGTTCAATTTGTCTCATAAAATACATTGTCTGAGTTTCATTACTTTAATTTTGCTAATACATTATGGATATTGACATTTATGGACACTATCTTGCAGCAGTGTAAAACAGACTTGTTTTGCTTAACCCATAATCATTTTCTGATAATCCTATTTTAATGAATTTTATATTATAGTTAACTTATTGGCATGTCTTTGTTTCTTTCAAACGAGAAAAAACCTGTTATTAATTATTCAAACAATGATATCGTCAAAATCGTGTTATTTTGATTTCCATCAGTGGGTTCCCTGCAATTGTTGCTAAGCAAATATGTTTTGTTTTTATAAAAGCTAATTACACTATGAATTATTATTTTATTTTATAATTATAAAAAGGTTGGCCCGGGAACAATTTTCGCGGGTGCGTGAAAATAGTAAGAATACTAAAATTGTTATTAATAACATAAAAAGTACCGCTATACGCATGCGCATTATTGATAAAGGGACGTTAGTTTAGTAAAATTCTGAATGAAGTGGGCGATTTTTGTTGGTGCGAGTTCAAATCCTATTGAAAGAAAAATATATCTAACATATATTTTGTCATTGTTCATAGTTTTATCAATAGATAAAATAGTGTTAATAGATAAACATCTGCTTGGAAAAAAGAAAATATGCATAGTGTTTAATACATGTCTATATTTGGAATAAAAACCGTAAAAATGCCACTTTGACGATTAAGAAGCTCTTTAAATGGAAGGAAAAGTCGATATACGTTACTCATTATTCGGATAACAGTTCATGGAGTGGTTTTGCTTGGTTTCCAGTACTATGCTTAAAGCGAGTATATACGATTTTAATGTCAGCATTTCATTTTCTCAATCTAAAACCAATGTATGAATATGGGCGAGAAATGTTATACACATTATATTAACGATGCCATAATGGTACCTGGCACCATCAATCAAATGTTGTTTTCTTTAATGACGTTGAAAGCGACCAAGTTTACGCCGATACCGATACGTTAACTCGCATTTGTTTCACAACCAACACATGTGGCTATGTGTGGTATGAAACATCGGCTCAGAATATTGGGGATTTCCCAATAGTTTACATGTCTTTTGTATAGGAATGAGTTTTGAATGTACAGCAGAATATTATTTGCAATTGAATAAAATTCTTATTTCGTTGGTTTTGATATACAATTTCTTTAGAACTTTCATTGTAGTTTTAATATTCATCAATGTTTGTTTTCTGTTTTGAAACAATATTACACAGATCGTTCATACGTGTTTTAACATTATGAATTGTTTGGAAACAATTAACCCATCTTATTATTCATAGATTTACTAATGTCGAGAAAACTAGTTTGACAACTTCGAGAATATTGCCACTGCAGTCGCCTTTAAAGATAGACTCATCAATTCGAAGAATTAATATACGTTCGAGCAAAAGACAAAGTATATTATCTATTCCATTCGTACTTAGCGCTTTCGAACATGAACATAATTTAATACAGTTCTTACAAATGAGATTGAAGTTTTAATTGAAATTAACGCCATTTACTTTGATCATAACCGATGCCGTTCTGAAATACTTTGAACGAGTTTCGGTGGACTCTTTAAGTTTTTGTTACACAGTTTTCTGCTGCATTGCACGAGTCCCATCACATGTGGTGAAATGCACTCATTAGTTGTGATAGATTAGTTGTTGTGTGTTTGTATTTAAACTAAACTAACTCGAACGCGGAAACTGTACTGCGTTTCAAGCCAATCCGGCGGTAGAATGAACATGGCGTTGACAAGTCAATCAATAATCAATGCTGTGCACTGCCCATTTGTTTGAAGGTCACTACTTGAAGATGTTTTGTTTATATTTACAATAAGAGACGTGTTTGATGAGAAGCAAAATACCGACAATAATAAATTGAGTTAAAACTGTATTAATAAGAATAGTGAAACGTTTTAAACATTTGTATTTATATCTTATAATATATTATAA
This sequence comes from Dreissena rostriformis, assembly GCA_007657795.1. Lineage (NCBI taxonomy): Eukaryota > Metazoa > Mollusca > Bivalvia > Myida > Dreissenidae > Dreissena > Dreissena rostriformis. Next base: position 22,055 of record VMBQ01007529.1, on the reverse strand, counting down.
ATATTATGCGTTGTACAACTACAACGTGAATCGATTATGACGAACACCAAATAAGGCTTTAAAATAGTTACTATGCCATGCATGAGGCAATTGACTGATAACATGGAAANAAACGTGACAGCGCTATAGTTAGATCATTTCGAATGTTTCTTATTTTAAGGACTCAATTTACGTTTACATTTGCCGCTCCATGGTGATGACCAAATATCAATCTGTTTGCAGCGGTATTTCTATGTTTTCAGTTCGTTTTACTCGATAATTGCTGGCTAAGTGTGAGCTTCGGATATCTTTGAAACCGATGTTGAACCCCAAAACGCTTGTAGTGCCTGTTTTAAGCTTTGAAGTACTTTTTAAGCGTGTAGATTAATCTTTTTACTTTTTGCAAAGCGGTAGTAGATAAAATGATAATACGCAAAAAAAGTTAAAATAGAAGAAGTTGTAACAGAACATCAACGAAATAAGAAATGAATATAATTCATACGACATAAAGGAACATCTCTTAAAACGTCCTCATGTTAGCTACATACACTCAAAACTATAGCACAATACTACATACACCCATTAATTGAGCGGAAACCATTTTTCTGTTTAAAGTAACAATTACCTTGACCAAAACGGCCTTAATTTCAATCGCACCATAGGCCTGCAGGTAAATGACCAACAAGCAAATTAAAATCACAATACCTCCATACAAACTAACATTAAAGAGCGTAAACACTTTTTATTGCATGTAACAATAACCTTGACAACACTGGTCTCAAAAGCATTCCCGAACGACATCAACCAGTAACCTGCCTTCTCACCAAGATGTCAACACAATTTCTCCATCCTTAATGAAAATATTGATCGCAGACGTTTCATCTATTTTTAGCAATAAGACTTGTGCTTTGACTAAACTAGCCCCAAATGCAAACGCATGCTAGGTCTGCATTTTAGCTAGAGATATGACTTGTTGCATGCAAGCACGTATCTTAATAAATACATAATACCAAGGGCATATTTTTGCTTAATTTCAGCTCAGAAGTATGGGCTTAGTCGGTGACCTGATCACGATGACATGAGTGAAGTTATAATTGAATATCTTAAATAGATACCAAGATATGTACGCTTTAAATGCTAATTCGAAAATACATTTCAAATTGCACGATAACATAAACGTTAATTGAAATTATCTTAGACAAAAATGGACTTAATTCTGCTAAATTGCAGGCCACAGTTATTTGCCATGGTCATTTACGTCAGATCATCTCGAAGACAGAAGCAGTTAAATANACATAAACGTAAATTGGAATTATCTTAGACAAAAATGGACTTTATTCTGCTAAATTGCAGGCCACAGTTATTTGCCATGGTCAGTTACGTCAGATCATCTCGAAGACATGTGTTAATTTTCAATATGTAGGAGTTACAAAGATATAGACTTGTTGCACGCAAATCTTAACCTTAAGTTTGCGCGCAAACTTCAACCGGACTTTTTTTAGTACAAAATAAGATCTCATCTTGCTAAAAACTTGGTCACAGTTATAGATCTTGGCCAATGAATATTATTGAAGACCCCGTATACACATGTAAAGTTTTATTTCAATAATTGTAGTACATATGGAGATATTAACTAGCGACAAGGAAAGCTTAACATAAAATTTATAAAAACACAAGAGGCATAATTCCTCTTTATTGCATGTCAAGTGTCACACTTTGGTCGGTTTCTTCACACGATGATCCCAAACACATATGTACAGAACCAATTGAATATCTGAAGTAAAAGCAGTGATATGACGATGTTGTACCTTTACTTTCACAAGAGCATTACGCCGATATTAACGTCGACAAAAATATTTAATTGACTTGCCAACGTTATGTTCATAACACCGTCGGTTGGTTTAAAGCCCAGTACAGTTTCCGCGTTCGTGTAAGTATAAATACAAGCCAGTCATCATAATTAATCAAAATAATGAGCGCAATGCACCGCACAATTCCTGCAATGCATCAAAGACTTGAATCAAACACAACTTAAAGCCACAGTACAGTCCATCGTAATTGATCCAAAGCATTATTAAAAATCATCAGTATCTTGTGTACGAATGTGTCGTATTGGACTTACTCGATTAATTTCTTGACGCAATACAAGCAATACAATTAATGATTGTTTAAATGTTACTCTTTGACCTATTACAGGGCGTTTGAGTTTGGGTATTTAGGTTGGTAAGATGTCGATCAGAAGCAGTTAAATAAATCGAATATAAATAGTGAGCAGTAAATATTACAAACAAGATAAACCTTTCACTATCAAAAATTGTACATTATCCAAACCTTTATTTTCACAAACATATTGCCGATGCACCTTAGTCTTAAAGTAATATGCAAAAACATCGAGGATTAAAGTATAAAGGGTGTCACCGTTTATGAACAGTCAGTGCACAAATCTAGGATAAAGGGTCACATTAAGACCACATATAAATGTTAGTCGGCAGATCTTTCAGTTGAAGATATTAAGATGCAACTTCATATGTCCAAAGCGAACATCGTGGCAGAGTGCAAGGTTCAAGAACTATAACTCTGTCTCAGCATCAATTTGTGATTATTTTGGCAGTTGTTTTAGTTCAGTTTTTAAAATGTTCGTCTGTCGCAATGGCTTAGTACGTATAGTTCATGATTTTATATCGTAATTTAATGTGTTGTATATACACGTATGAGACGTTAACAATCTTTTCATCTGTCTACACGCCCACGCGTCTACAATTTAGGGCTTTTGCACGCGGATTCCAGATTGTTTAATTATCTTAAAGCTTTTCAGAAACGGTCACCTATTTTGGACAGTTCCAAACACAATGGTAGCCAAGCATATTTTGTGATAGTTGTTTCTCTATCATATCATCGCTCTTTATCGCTCTTTACACATAAGCGCAAATCATGCAAAACTCTTCTTCATTTCACACAATCGTTGAGTAAGTGTATGGTAACAAAATTGAATAAGTTCCTATTTTCGTGTTTCCATTTAAGCGACCAACTTCAAATACTGACGACTAGGCAATGTCTTCCAAATATTGGGACAAACTCTTCGAACACAGAAATAATGTATATAAGAGATCCAGATAACATAATTGCGTTTGTTTAATGAACATTCAAGTGGTTAGATTTAAGAAAAATATAAATGGTTTGTAATGCGAACAGACGCAGGCGTGATAACTTGAAATGATGTGTATTGTCTCCGTGACAATTGTTGTGAACTCATCGACAAACAAACTCACATGAACGTGTAAGTGACCCTTTTAAGTGGCTCCAGAATTTCCAGTGAGAACGCTGTTAAAGGGGCGTGGACAATATGGAAAATGCGCAATTAACGTTTGGGAATAACAGACGATCTTTGATGAAAGACATAAATAAAGAGAGTTTTCTACAAACAAATTCGGTATGCACAAACAAGATAACAAAATCTTTAAGAACGTAGATACTTTAACTAGCTTTATAGAGTCACACTCCTACCTGACTACGATGTAATATATAAACCACACTCAATAGTGAAACGTTTTTAAACTTTTGTATTGATATATGTTCAATAAATTACAATCAATACAATTATTGTACAACTAAGGACGGTAATATAATGGGAATCAATCAATGCAAACAAAAAAGAACGCTTTAAGAAAGTATTTTTGCCAATCTCAAGACAATTGAGTGTTAAAATGGAACCATGCGTATGTATACGTATTGAATATAAATTGACGGAATTTTGGAGAATCAAACACATTTTGTTATTCTAGTTTCTTTTCAAAATTTACAAAAGATAATATTCACTTGGAGAAGAACATGAAAAACATGGTATAGTGATATTATCCGATTGCGCCTAGCAAGTGACGTTGAAGCAAAATCGCCGGATACATGGACAATTATTTACACTCTGGCAGTAGGAACACCATATGGTGGCTAGGTCCGCGCTGGCCCTCGCGATGTAAATCGGATTTTCTGGATCGAACCCTGAAATATTTTTATAAAGAAAGGTAAGTATCAAAAATATTTGTCCAGCAGCCCTGTGGTACATACATTGAAAAACAAATCCGTAGTAGTAGAAAAGTCGCTATAAATGAAATGTACATGCTTAACATAGTTATACGAGCTATCGACAACTGTGTTAAATTTTCACTGAGATAGGAGTTTGTCGTTGGCGTAAGATCGAGTCATAAAGGAGGCGTGTATCGAACAAATATTTCATCAATTTAACATTTTATTAGATAAATATATGATTGAAAAGAGAGACTACATATTTGTTTAATGTATTTATATGTGTAGTACACATTCGATATGACCACTTTTAACACACTTCTATCGATACAGATGTTTTAAATGTAGCATTAACAATAGGAACATTCTAAGTTATGAACATGTTTTCACAACTAAAGAACACTCTTATACACTCAAAATGGACATAAACTTCAACACTAATTATTTCAAATGTTTGTTTAATTAGTTTTATGAAAATCGTATTTCAAAGGAAAACAATTTGATAGCTTGGAACAAGAAAATTTAATTAGCCAAACTGCATAATGAAATTGTGTCTACATCTGTTATAAAATTCCCTTGTCATGGACAGCCGAGACATGCCACGTTTCTTGTTGCAATTATAGATACTGTTTTGTGCAACCACAAAAATAAACGAACCTTTGCAAATCCACCAATTTAGTCGTTTAACTAATAAAACAAATTAAAGGGACTTTAAAAAAAAGAAGCGTATTGTTTTAATAAATCATGACAATTTACTCCATCAGCGTTATTGCAAAAACTCCATGACATGAAAAGAAGTAATTTCCGTATTTTTATGATATATCAAGAACACTTTAACCCTTTGCATGCTGGGAAATTTGTCGTCTGCTAAAATTGTGTCTGCTGAATTTCTAAAATTAGTATTTTCTTCGATTTTTTTCAAAGAATACTATCAGAATAGCAAACAGTTTGAATCCAGATGAGACGCCACCTTCTGTGGCGTCTCATCTGGATCCAAACTGTTTGCAAAGGCCTTTAAAATTCGGTTCCAGCGCTCAAAGGGTTAACAATAAGAATCAGGGTTTGTTTTCAGGATATGTTAACAATACTCACGTTTGTGCTTCAAAGTTAAATTTTCCTCGAGCCATTCTCTGACATCGGGAAGACGCAGCATGTTATCCTTGACATGGAGTATCTCTTTGATCGCAACACAAAATTCATCAAACTCCGTAACGGTTTCAACCCGGTTTCAAGATCTGTTCAAGCTCATCCTTATCCTATAATAAGAGTGTATAATTTGGCAGATCTTTAAGCACATGTTTTAAACAGAGGACGAAACAATTTCTTTTATTTCAAGAGAATATAATTGATATTGCTGCTTGATATATCAAGAAGAGAACACATGTAAAGGTAACAACACACCATTCAACCACGACGCGAGCAGCACACGTTGCGTAGCAACTGATAGTGTAGGAGAACCGGACACTATACGGACAATTTTAATACTTCGACAGTAGAACATTAGATGGTGGCATGGTCATTCAATTTCCCAACATGAGTTGATGCGCATTGAACTTTTCAATGACACTTTTAGAAAATAAATTAAACAACAAACTACGTTTCCTGACAATTACTAATGACAGTTTCTACCTTTGAACAAGTTCACCAGTCCTATTGTTTATATTTTCTGAACTATTTGCCAGATCTTGCATTTCAAATAGCAGTGATTTGATTGGATCAACATACATTTTTGTCATAGAATGACGCCCGCGGTAATACATTTAACATTTATTAAATATAAAACAACACTAACGATCACGTTATTTAGCCATTGTACAACCCATGTGTTCAGACCTTAGTCTCTCAATAAGCCCTTAACAGATAATCGCTTAAATGAAATAGTTTCACATAAAACAAGTCTGAAAAGAAAACACAGTCATGTTAATTACGCGCGTCACATACAGCGCAATGTAATCTTTTGGAGTGTATACTTGGTGACGAAACTATTCTGATTTCAAAACCAACAAAAAACATATGCAAACATGAGTAATAAATGCACAATGATGCATGTAGCGTATATTATATATTTTCAGACTTGTTGCAATTTATACAGTTTTTTACTGAATTTATTCTTGACGATTTATTGCTTCACATCAAACACGTCCCTCCTTGTAAATTTAAACAAAACACCTTCAAACAATGGCCTTCAAACAAATACACAGTGCAAAACATTATCATTAATTGACTTGTCAACGCTATGTCCATACCACCGCCGGATTGGCTTGCAACGCAGTACAGTTTCCGCGTTCGAGATAGTATGCATACAAACACGCAAACACTAATTAATCAGATTAATGAGTGCACTTGACCGCATGTGACGGAATTCGTCCAGCGCAGCACAAAAATGTATTACAGACACTTAACGAGTACAGCGAAACTTGTTCAATGCCTTTCAGAACGGCATCGGTTATGATCAAAGCAAAGGGCGTTAATTTCACTGAAAACTTAAATCTCATTTGTAAGACTGTATTTAATTTTGTTCTTGTTCGGAAAGATAAAGTACGATATGAATAAATTATATACTTTATATTTGGCTTGAACGCATATTACTTGCTGAAAGTGATGAGTCTATTGTTCAAGGCGACGAAGTTGTCTAATAAATTTTCTCGACATAGTAAGTCTATGAATGAAATGATGCTGTAATTGTTTCCAAACAATGCACAATGTGAAAGCGAGTATGAACGATCTGTGTAATATTGTTTCAAAACAGAAAAAAAAAATAATGATGAATTTTAAAATACAATTTTAGTTCTTAAGAAACTGTGGCACAAAATCAACGAAATAAGACTTTTATTCAATCGAAAATAATATTCTGCTGTATATTCAAAAACTCGTTCATATACAAAAGACATGTACACTCTATGCGAAATCCCCACTATTCTGAGCAGATGTTTCAAACCACACATATACAAATGTGATGATTATGAAACATATACGAGTTAACGTGTCGGTATCGGCGTTAACTTTCAACGTCATTGAAGTAAACAACATTTGATTGATGGTACCAGTACCGTTTAACATCGTAAACAAAATTAATCTAACGTTCCTCGCCCATATTCATGTATTGTTTTAAGATTGAGAAAATGGAACGCTGAACATAAAATCGTATATACTCGCTTAAAAGGGACTTGTTCACATATTTTAGCATATTTTGAAGTTTGTCATTAAATGCTTTAAATAATAATAAATATAAACCTCAGAACTAAAGAGATACAGTATAAAAACTAGAATAAACGTAAAAAAAGGGAAAAAAAAACATGGAGTAAAAGCCAAGCGCCGAAACCACTCAGCCGTCCGTCTTCACGTGTGTATGTGTGTAATTCAGTGTTTATGTTCGGGTCGTCGTTGAGTCTGTACGACTACATTATGTGCAGACCTAAATTTCCGTCTTCACATGGGCTGCCATTTATTTTAGACTTTGTATATCTATCCACGTGTTGTTACAAAATATAACAAGAAATCGATATTTTTAGATCGTTTCGCGTCTGAGACGCTTTATCATTTTATCAATTTCTAACGATGATTTTTCGTCAACGAAATTGTATTTTCAGTTTAAGTCTGCATTAGTTTTATTTCGCACACTGATGTACATTGTTTATTTATTTCTTGAATCTGTGACAAAAAAGTTGAAAAATTCCCATTTTGATAAACTGTGAACAAGTCCCTTTAAGCAAAATATAGACATTTATTTAAATAATGCATTTTTTTTTCAAGCAGATGTTTTCGTATAAACAATAGTTTATTTATTGTAAAAAAATATGAACAATCACAAAATATTTGTTCGATATATTTTTTTTCCTCCAGAAGGATTTGTATCTACAAAAAAAGACCACTTCAATGAGAATTTAAGTAAACTAAAGTATCTTTATCAATAATACGCATGCGTATAGCGGTTCTTCATATACATTTCATTTAAAACAATTTAAGTATTCTTACTATTTTCCCGAGCCCGCTAAAATTGTCCCCGGGCAAACTTTTTTACAGTTATTAAATAAAAGACTAATTCATACTTTAATTTGCTTTTATAAAAAAAAAGATACATGTTTGTTAAGCAACAATTGAAGGGAGCTCAATGAAGAAAAAATAAATAACACGATGTGTTTCATGGTTTGAAAGAAACAAAGATGTGCCCATTAATTATGTTTTTATAACATAAAATGCATCGAAATAAAATTCTCAGAAAATGGCTTGACTATTAGCAGATTTGTTTGTACACTGCTGCAAGATAGTATCCATATATGTCAATATTCATAACTTATTGTCAAAATTAAAGTTATGAAACTTAGACAACGTTCTTTATGAGACAAATTGAACAATATTTCTGATCCAGAAGTAACTAAGGGTGAAAATACAATAAATTGATTAAAGTAGTATTATTTTACACAACTTTGGAACAATGAACTAATATAAATAATAAAACGGATTGTATCACTTACTAGTACAAGCATATAGTTCTCAAATAAATGGAAAAAAGGGTGTCAAAGTTTATCTAACCGCTCCACCAACTAAAATATCTGAACACCTATCAATTTACAACAGGAAAATATAATGTATAATGTCATTTACACTTATACATGATTACTGGTTTTAAAACATTACAATAATAAAATATATGTAATATTCATCATTAACACATGTTTTTCTTATTAATAATTCAACAGTGTCCAAAGTGTGTGGAACTAGCGTTTATTTGCATTACCCACTACCGAAGTATTGCTTCTTTCACTATCTTCAGTCTAAACACATTACAACTGATAAGATCGAAGTACATGGTATGTATACTCAGATGAGTAAACATTATTAAATCCAACTTCAGGAAAGTAAACAACTGCACATATTTGTAAATGTATGCCAATTTAAAAATAAGCACATACGACGTTATTTCGTCTTCGTGACCCATTAATTTACGCCAAGTGGCTGAATAATACCATATATACAAATCGCAACACAAAAATAGCATAAAAAATAATAACTTGTTTCACAACATTTAAACGGTCAATGCAAAACATTGGGAAGGTTTCATGGAGGAGAGCAGAAGGCGTGAATTCGAATCCACCTGGAGCCGTGTTTCGAAAAGCATTTGTGGCGCTGTATTTCTAATGATTCAATCAACATTATTTGCTTTTTAAACAAATTTGTTTGTGGAAACGCGAATATGCCTAACCTTACAATAAGAAATAGGAAGAACAAATCTTCAACAAATAACTTATATAGTGTTTACTAGCTTTTTCTTAATTTGACCTAGTGTTTGACCCCACATTACCCAGTTTTGAACACTTCTCTGATATTATTTGGACAAATATTCTTACCGTAAGAAAACATATTCACTGCACGTTGTTATTTATATTGGGAAACAATTGTAGTCTCTAGAGTGTTCACAAGCTATTATTAAATTGACCTTGTGACCTAGTTTGTTAAATGCTCATGACCAAGTTTCTAATTTTGTCGAGATATCAATCGACATAAATGTTTTTGCAAACTTTAATGAAGACTGGAAATAATTGTGGCTTCTGAAGTGTTGTAAAGTGTTCACGAGCGATTTTCTTTAATTTGACATTGTGACCTTGTTTTTTCCCCTTGTGACCAAGTTGTGAAATCGGCCGGGATATCACTTGAAAAATGGTGTGACCAGTTTTAAGACAATACATCTCAAGAGAGTTCACAAGCCTTTTCTTTCATTGTATCTAGTGAACTAGTTTTTGACATTACTTGACGCAGTTTCAAAATCGGCCAATACATCATAAGGATAAATGTTCTGACCAAGTTTCATAGGCCAATACATCATAAGGATAAATATTCTGACCAAGTTTCATAAAGATTTGGCTTAATTTGACTTAGTGACCAAGCTTCATGAAGATTTGGCAATATAGGTGGCCTCTTGAGTGTTCACAGGGCAAATGTTGACGATGCACGAAAAACTAAGCACGATGTATGAATCGATATAAACGGCGGCCAACAGGTAATAAATAAAAGTTCACAATGAGCACATTGTGCTCAAGATTACAAACAACAAAAGGCCCCTTTAAAACAAATCGTGTCCTGCAAAATACCGATATATGATGTTTTCTACATAGGCGTCCTTAGAACAACAATATCATTTAAGACGCAAGAGCAAGCGCCTGAATGCATGTGTAATACATATTAAAGTTACATCAAACGTTTCGTTTCAGAAAATTTAAACGACAGGAACATCATCAGAATGGAAAGAGCGTATTTATCTTTATTTATACCTGACCTAGTGTTGACAGAACTGGCAAATTTGAATGCGCCATGCACAAAACATCTGATATTAATTTTTATCAATTCAGCCCAATTGACTGTATACAAACATGGTCATCTATTTATGCAATTCTCTAGGTTTATCACCACATGTAAAACAAATACACAACAGGTAGGTTAATTTGATAAGGAACTTAATTAAATTGCCACATAATTAAAACGAATCCATGCGTCCACATAGATAATGTCCCAGTTGTCGACCACCCACACGGCCTAGCAAGTGACGTTGAAGCAATACTGACGAATACAGGGACAACGTTTGATACTTTGACAGTAGGAGCACCATATGGTCCCAAGGTCAGTGACAGCCCTTGCCATCTGGATGGGGTCCTGGTGGTTGAACTCTGAAATGTGTTTTTTTTAATGTTAAAAGAAAATGAGCAACGTAACGTTTTTGAAATTAAACGATCAAACCCCTGTCGAATACATCATAATTATTTTGTTTGCCCGGTATAAATGTACATTGTGGACATGCCGAAACCGTATTGATATTGTAGTATATTTGCGGTAATATTGCTGTTTCTTATCATATTTCGATATATATACCTCTAATCATTATGCAATTTCCATGGATTGTTCAACTAATAATAAAGTTATTAGACAGTTATAACAATAAAACAAGATTTTCCAAACAATATTCCGTTGCATATTTTAAAAGGATTGTTTGGTGGATGACATTTATTTCTTACAATCACTTTGGTGAATATTTCGTTGCAAGGTAAGGGACTATCTTCCTCACAATTGTATGAATCACATTACTAACCTTTCCTCGTGGATGTTAATTCCTTCTCAAACCATTTCTCGACATCAGGCAGTTCTAGCAGTTCAGCGTTCTCTTCACTAACGTTGAGTGTCTTTTTCATCACATCTCGAAACTAATAGAGCATTTTGAAATGTATTAACAACAGGACAAAATTTTCCAAAAAAGCTCATCAAATGACTGTTAAAATAGACATCCTCACTATCATGACTGTTGTGTTTAAATAAGTGTTAAGTTATAAATTAACAATCATTTTTTATACCGTGATAAATTCCTTTTACCTTCACAGTTATTCAAATTTGAATGTGTGCAGATGTCTATTTGTCTAGTTCGTGTGTGATTTTCCAAAGCCCACGCATTAATGTTTTATTTTTAAATTTTTCAATGAATGGACAAAAACCATTAAACGATAGCTGGGAAGGAGTTTAAACTGTTCGTGGCATCTATATATCATTCTTATTTTGGATGTAATAAGACATTGTATGACACTTACATTCATCTTAATTAATGTTAGTGTAATAAAATAAAGAGCAACCGCGAATCTTTATTCCAATATCGTCAATTTTATTGACACCAATTATCAAGTTGTCAGCGCAATTCTTGGTTTGAAAATGAGATTACAATTTCCCCTGGCATTTCTCTGTTGCTATATCTGATAACATTTTATAAAAATTATCTTAATTTGAGATATAATGACATAATAGTCTTTGTTGTCCCTTTATATGCCACATCACGCGTAGGGGTTAAAAATTCCAGTGTATATGAATCGATCCGTACATGTGAGGCTTTTTTAAGGATGTATGTTAATGTAATGTACGATATCTGTACATTGAAACTAATAAAAGCGAGAAAGTAATTTGAGTCAGAGTCTACACTGTAGGGTTATGACGTATACATTATGGAACTATGCTATAAGTAATGTCTTAAATGTGCTGCATTTGAGACTTCCTTGAGAATGAATGGTAATGCAATGTACAATCCCGATGTATTGAAACTAATGAAAGCATGAAGTAATTTTAAGTAAAAGTGTAAAATGTAGTGTTATAAAATATTAAGAATGGAAACTATCTTATAATACACAACTCAATCAATTATACAATGCGAGATGTATGGGAAAAAACATTTTTTAGCATACCTCCTTTACCAACACTGTTTTCCCAAGCTGTTTGACATGTGTGGATCCAGCATCTACCAACACTAGTTTTCGCGGCTGTCTTTTCACGGAAACATCAGCAACATTGGTAGGTCCATTAACAATCTGCTGTGCACCCAATATGTAATGCCATTGAGAAAGCACACCGAACATCGTGAACGCGTGAACAAATAACCAAAACATTTTCTAAACGTGTTTCGTGATTAAAGATGCTTTCCATATAACGTAAACGTTCAATCTACACAAACGTCGAACGCGTATCTAGTAACGTTCTAAAGTGCACGTATAGATATAATATGTGCTATTTATAGGACATTCTGCATTTATAAAANAAAAAAAAAAAAAAAAAAAAAAAAAACACGATGAAATAAGAGATCGTTAACGTTCAAAAGACAAGGTTCATTGTAATTAAGACATACTGCTAACAAGTTTTAATTAATTAAATACTGCTAAAAAGCTGTAATAAATTAGGGCCGACTGTACGTCATGAACACAAACAAAAATTAAAGCGCAACAAATGGCAAGTGTATTTTATTTGTTAAACTGTAAGATGATTCAAGAACATTCGTTTGCGGTTGTTTTATATTTTGTTATGACAGCCTGCATGTTCAGTTAAGTAATCATCGGTGATATGTCAAACTGAAATAAGAGGACGCGATTCAGTTGTACATGGTGCCCATATCGTGATTGGGATATTCCGTATTCGAAAGCCGCCCTTGGAGCGTTCTTAACATCGTCCTCAAAGAAACCAATAACTAATTCGGATTGGAATGTCTCAATTAAGTTATGCACCGGCTTTATGCGAAATCGAGCTATAATTATAAGTTTAAAACTTACTCGAAAATTTAATCATTAAAGATATAGTAGATATGTAGTGTTATTTTTTGCTTTTGAGTATATGCTCCATATAAGAGCGTGAATTTTCTGACTTCTTAAAAAAATATAACACTCTTGGAGCAATAATTAAGCGTGACGTCTTCTTCGTTTTCTGGTAAGGGCTGATGCGATTAATTTAATACATAATTCATTATCGTCGAGTACCTTAGCGTCACATCTAGCACGCTCTGTATTTAAATATAACACGAAACCTTCGAGCAATAACCTTTAGACAAATACATAGCGCACACAATCTTTGTTCACTGATTTGTCAACGCGATATTCATACTGCCCGTGATTCTTGCATTAAAAAGTAGACAAACAAACATCCGTTGATTCAACGAATAATCTTTTAATTGACACATAAAACAACATGACCAAAACCACAGCAAAGGTCTAAACGTAAAATGCAAACACCACGCGAGCACCACAAATTGCTTAGCAACGAGCGTTAAAGCAGAACCGGCGAATACAGGCGCATCTGTTAATACGTTGACAGTAGGAACACCAGATGGTGGCTAGGTCACTCACAGCCCTCAGCGTCAGGTCTTGCGGATTGAACTCTGAAATGTATGATTGAAAAGATATTACCGTGAAACCCAAACCACGATTTCGATACCTAATTGTTGCAAAAACCGTATCTGCTCTCCGTGTGCTGACATTTGACAGTTAGAAAGTCACCAGATATAAGTATATGTGACTATACGTTTTTTTAAACGATGTTACAGGGAAAACCTAACTACGAGTTTTATTCTTCATTATTGCAATAGCGTACATTTCCTACGTGTTCTGACATTCGACATTTTAAAGTAACCAAATAAAATTGTATTATGATGTATGTCTCTGTGTTTGCTGAATATTTTAGAAAATAAATTAAATCAGTATCCATGTTTACACGCCGGCTCGTATTTTCAATTGCTTGTGACAGTTTCAATCCTTGAGCTATTTCGCAGGCCCAATTGTTTGTCCTTTTCAATACTTTTTACTAGACCTTACATGCCAATAACCAAGTTGTATATTGTACTTAGCATACAGCTAAGTAATACATTTATTCCTGTAGCAAAACAAGCAACCATTATTTAATATTAAAATAAAAACGAACAGGGCATATGTTATAAGAAGTGTTCTAAGATTTGTTTTCTGGCAGATTTAGAACAAGTATTCTCGTGATTCTAAAATTTCGGAAACAAAAACAAAATTCCGATAACAATAAATAAACTTGAAATACAGTGTTATCATGTTTGTAATCAACCTTGACAAAGAGAATACACTTGTTTCAAGCAATCAAACCACTGTCGGAAACACCTGACCCAAATTATTCATTTAAATTATCTCATTTCGAATTGTACAGACGCAAACAACAACACCGTTGATATCATTTAATATGTGCGTAAAACAGTTCATTTGTTTTGTTTCTATGCTAAGAATATTGTTCTTTGACAACAATACCTGTGACTTTTTACGTAAAAATTATCAAATGTTATTATTTTATAGACGATAATGTCTTGCAGATTTATATGAATTAATGGCAGTTGATTCTAACAACCAAACGCTGCATTATGAAAAGCATTGTTAACGCTGTAAGGAATACTTATATTTCATCAATATAATTAATATTGATCACTGGGACTTACCTTTCTTCCTTGAAGTAAACTCTCTATCAAACCATTTTTTGACATCTGACAGGTTAACCATTTCATCGTCCACTTCGACTTTCCTCTTGATCACCTCTCGAAACTCATCAAAGCCCTTGAAACAAAGAACAGGACGGCAGTAAGAGATCATGCGGTTCATCTTACGACTGATAAAGTTGCCAAATTAAATGCTGTGAATTCCTTATTTCAATACATGTTTATTTTATCTTACGCCATGATGAATACTAAATTGAAGTTTTGACACATAAAGTATAGTTATTATAATATATTTCAATTATAACTAATTGTTTACAAGGACCGTTCTTTGGAACTTCTGTGAAATATATTTAAAACATACCTTCTTCACCAACAACGGTTTTCTCGCATCTCTTCCCGCGACATTATTGGTCCTAGAACGTCCTTTATCATTATGTCGTTCACCATGGGTATATTGAGAGCGGGTTAAGACACTGAGCGTCAATAACGCGTGAACAAAAAGCCAAAACATTTTAATTTACACCAACGTCGAAAGTGTATCTCAAAACGTTCGTATGACACAAGAATACCTTAATGTTTGCTCCTTTATAGTCATATTTTGGATTGTATCCAGGAGCGTGATAAAGTAGTATCATTGGTACACGTGCGGATGATGACGGGGTAACAGTCAACACTCTTGACATGATATACGGGTTACAAGCTGTAATTAATGAGGTTTGTAGTCCATACACTCAGTAAAACGTGAAAATGCAATATGAGGTTTGCAGTCCATATACTCAGTAAAACGTGAAAACGCCATATTTACCATATATGTAAATGACACTGTCAAAGTATTGGGACAGCTTTTGTCTTTGTTTGAAAACAGAACAATTTCCTCATTCTGATTTTATGCCCAGCATTATTATGTACCTTTTATGTAAATAAAAACAAAAAACATTAATGAAATTCAAAAAAAAGTAGCTTTGTTCTTCTTGTTACCAACTATTAGTCATTTATTAAAGGCAAGTGACACAGAGCAATATATACAACACACAATTAAACATTTGCACTTACATATTTTGAAATAACAAAAAGGGGCATAATTCCTGTATATTGCAGGTCATTTCAAGTTACGCACTTTGTCAGTGACTTCGCACAATGACCACAAGAACATATGTAAAGTTTAAACGGAATACCTGTAGCAGAAACAGTGATATGCAAATGTTGCAACTTTACTTTAAGAAGATCATAACGCAGATATCGAGGTCGACAAAAAGGTGAGTACAATACATCAAATTATTCTAAAAATAGTCGAACTAAATATATTTCGATAGTTGAGCAATAAATAAATTACGCATGAAACGTGTATTGTATTCATTCATCAGGCATGCTGCAATTAATTTAATCAAGACTTCATTAATTGTTTCCGGGTTTCTTGTGCGTCACATACAGCACGATTCGTTGTTGTAAATATAAACAACACACAATTCAAGCAATGACCTTTAGACAAACACGCAGTGCATTTATTTGTGGCGTGTAATGAGAAAACTGGGCAAAATGCTTGTGCGTAAAGTGTCATCCCAGATTAGCCTGTGCAGTCCGCACAGGCTAATCCGGGACACTTTCCGCCTAAACTAGTTTTTCGCTTAGAAGAGACATCATTTAAACCAAAAATTCCATAAAAGCGGAAATTGTCGTCCCTGATTAGCCTGTGCGGACTGCACAGGCTAATCTGGGATGACAATTTACGCACAAGCATTTTGCCCAGTTTTCTCAGAACACGCCACATATGGGTCTTATGCCATAGGCCATCAGCATACTTCATGACCAGCCTGCGCAATTGTACAGTCGTGTCAGTAGCTACGTTGTCCGCTATAAAGTCATGCAAGGTTGAGCTGTCTCATAAGTGGACAGGGTAGCTCCTGACCAGACTGCGCTATTGCACAGGCTGGTCTGGAGCTACGCTTGCCGCATTTTGCATTAGTTCCAATTTCGCATGACG
>VMBQ01007528.1:0-45299 GCA_007657795.1 Dreissena rostriformis | reverse complement strand
ACTAAAAACGCGTATTTTTACGACGATAATTTTGTAATTTGTATTTTTATTAGCCATAGATTTTGGACAACATCAACACAACACTTGTTTAAATGCCAGTGTACATTTTGCCTCTTGTCAAACTGGCTTTTAAATGCAAGTAAATCATCAGTCGCCATTTTTTCTCCTTAGATATTTGACAAAGTCTGCTGATGCCATATTTTGTTTATAAAGCTATACTTATACAAATGTAAAATAAATTAATACATTCCAAGCATAGCTGGAGCCAAGAAATACATAAATTACGAATATGATAAATTGAAAAAAAATATCAAGTTCAAAAAATAATTTAGAATCGTTTGACATTGAATGGGTATTGTATGCCATTGTCTCAAAAACTTAATTATACAATTATAAACACCTATTATTGTTTCTCTATGCCTTTTCATCTGTTATTACAACTTATACATCATTGTTTGTCTTTACTCACTGAACAATGTCTTTATAATTATATGCACCTATTAATGTTTGTATCTATGCCTTATTCATTTGATAGTACAATTTAAACATCCGTGTTGATCTATAAAAATGTCTTCTTGTTTTCATCTATATTCCTTAACCCATGTATGCCTAGTGTACTCTCCCATCCTTCTAAATTATATAAATATATTTCCAAAATTAGTGATGTCTGGTATATTTATTTCTATTTTTAGAATATTTCTCATAGAAATTCCTTTAAGCAATCAGCGTAGACCCTGATGAGACGCCGCATCAAAAATAAAATGCACATTTGTTAAAAATACAAATGTAATGTTGATTTAAATGAGATTTCATGGGAAACAACACACCAAATACAAAACGATAATACATAAAAATATATGAGCCTCGCTCTGTGAAAAGGGGGTTAAAGGCATGTGCGTGAAGTGCTGTCCCAGATAAGCCCGCTTGTATTGTATTTTTCATTTAAAGGAAGACTCTTCTTTACGAAAATCAAGTTAAGGTGGAAAGTGTCGTCCCTGATGATCCTGTGCGGACTGCGCAGGCTAATCTGGGACGACACATTACGCTCATGCATTTAACTCCCTGTTCACAGAGCAAGGCTCATATGAAGTGATAGCCTGATATGGTGGCCAAGCACGTATTACCCCTCATATTATCGTTACACAGTTAAGGCTAACAGACATGGCACGCGTGTAACATAAACACAAGAGGGTCAAAAGCCAATGGGCGCCCACAGTAGATCACAAACAACTTAACGCACCCGACGTGACTAGTTTACTCCTCAGCCTAACGCGCTCATCAGCACGTGATCGTTACTGGTGGTAAAATACAAGAAACGACGACACACTCACGATGAATTGTTTTGATGTTTATTAAATTCATGAAAATGTTCTTTTCATTCGTACAAGAATCAAGTCAACGTGACAGCATGCAAACAACAATAAATGTTGTGGTTCAACAGGCGTTCATAAACGAGGAACCCGTAGATGGAGTGACAATGGATCGAGGTCTTATTGGCCGGACGATTTCTTTGATGTAACCAAAGATCTATCAATAAAATATGTGTATTTATAGATCTTTGATGTAAAGCCTTAACAATTACATGTGAGAGGATCAGGCACACGTTACGTTTTTGACAATTGCCATTTGACAACTCAATACAATGCGGTATTCACAACCTGGCCAATCTGCGCTTCGTACAAAAAAAAGGAAAATAATGTCTAATGTTATCTTGCCATAGAATGTCTTAAATATCGGTATAACTGATTTTTAATCTCATAGATTACACAGATTGGGTGTTGTAAAATGTCCATCAAAATAAATTAATTTCCGTTCGGTTATTGAGGCAACGAATCACGTGAACTTAAAAGGACTTGTTCGCAGATTGTCTAGAGGAAAATGTTCCATTTTTTTGTCTCAGATTTTCAAAAAAGAAAAGAGCACTATAAAACAGGGGTCAAATACAACTGTTTTTCTTTCTTATATCCTATTTGTGTGTTAATAATGGAGCTCTCCCGTTCCTTTGTTGAAATCTAGCAATAAAAGGAATCTACTGACACAGTGCAAAAAACCACAATCTGTGAACAAGTCCCCTTTACATGACTCATAAAATGTCACCTTAATACATTTTAGCTTCGCTCTGTGAAAAGGGGGTTACATGCATGTGCGTAAAG
Organism: Dreissena rostriformis; assembly: GCA_007657795.1. NCBI lineage: Eukaryota > Metazoa > Mollusca > Bivalvia > Myida > Dreissenidae > Dreissena > Dreissena rostriformis. The sequence goes on along the minus strand of VMBQ01007528.1, from coordinate 43,146 downwards.
TGTCGTCCCAGATTAGCCTGTGCAGTCCGCACAGGCTAATCAGGGACGACACTTTTCGCCTAAAATAGATTTTTGTCAAGAAGATTCTTTCTCTAAACGAAACATACAATGAAAGCGGAAAGTGTCGTCCATGATTAGCCTGTGTGGACTGCACTGCACAGGCTAATCTGGGACGACACTTTACGCACATGCATTAAACCCCCTTTTCACAGAGCGAGGCTGATGTGAAATGTACAGTGATATGCAGCTCTCGGAACCCGAGGCGGTTTTGATTTTAATCACGTGATAGCTCTAATAATATCGTCAAGGCCAATGTGCAACATAAACACAACACTACTTTAAGATAATAATGAGCCTCGTTCTGGGAAAACGGGGGTTAATGCTTGTGGGTAAAGTGTGTTCTCAGAACGCGACTCATACGTAAAACCAATACACAAAGTGATAAATGTATAATGAAAGCTTAAGATTTCCGACCTGATGAATAATGCGTATTCCTGAGAATAAACTGAATAGGACTTAGAATAAACAACCAGCTCATGAATGACTATAAACAGAACAAGTGCATTCGGAAAAAATATTGGTAAATTTTCATGAAAAAAAATCACAGTTTCCAATTTATATCTATGCATAGAGTGTCATGGTACCCATTTTTTTTTTAATGTTTTCGCACGACAAAAAAAAAGTGATAGTTCACAATAAATATGCATGATTGGATTAGATGGGTATAGTGAAACTCAAATTTATTTAATATTTAGTCTTATATCCACTCATCTTTTAAGTTTAATTAAGAATTCATACCTCAAAATACAAATGCTGTTTGAAATATGTCAACATGTGTTATAAAATAAAATACACAATTGCTGCATGTATATTATATAAGCAAATACATACATGTGTTCAGTAAATAAAAGAGTAAAATACAATATATAAAAAACACATATAAACTGACCCTTCACAATAGTATCGCTAGATGTCAGTTGACAGCGTGTTAAGCCTGTTTTCAATAATGCTAGTTATTAATTAAAATCACTTTTTCAACTAAGCAGATATTGTCCATACTATTTGCCGTAGGACAGCTTATTTTAAAGGAATATATCAAGATTTGCAAATGTATGGCAATTTATTACATAAAGTTGCCTGAACTGAGATTAAGTTTAAGTCCATTCAAGTTGGGTCATCTCCATACATGTTTTTGACCTTTGACCATCGACTTCTGATCTTGTGAGGCAGATTAAGTTACAGTCCGATATTTGACCTTTTACTTAAAAGTGTGACCTTGACCTCCGAGCTATGGACACAGGTATTGCGCGTCTGCTGAAAACGACTGTCGTGAAAATCTGTTTCAAGCCCATGTGAAACTCTGCATGCGAAAATGGTCCGTTCATGAGACCATAAAACCTTGCGTGACAGCGGGTAGAGCAGATTCAGAACAGNGCAGACGACTTCACGGCGGCCGGATTGTAGGACGCTAGGTGCGGGTACATCTGCTGCCCGTACTCTTGGGCCAGAGTCTCCATTTTCTGCTTAAAAGGCACTTTTGTTTCAGTTTTCACAATTTCGGGAAAAGACACAAATTTGTACATGAACTTTTGTCCCATCACTTTCTTTATGATGTTCTTGTCGTAATAATACCGCAACGCTCTGCTCAATTTGTCGTAGTTCATGTTCTGTTTGTTTTTGCGCTGTCCCCAGAGATGGGCCACCTCCTCCGGGTTGAGCAGTTTGAATTCGCCCTCATTGTTCGTCCACTGGATGAGCTCCTTGTGCTTGTTGCTTACCAACAGGTCCAGTAAAAACTGCCACAGCGTTATGTTCGAATCCATTACTGAAACATGAACAAAGCGTTATGTTCGAATCTATTACTGAAACATTACACAAAGCGTTAAGTTCGAATCCGTTACTGAAACATGACACAAGGTGTTATGTTCGAGACAATAACTGAAACAGGGCACAAAGCGTTATGTTCGAATCAATTACTGAAACATGACACAAAGCGTTATGTTCGAATCCATTACTGAAACATGACACAAAGCGTTATGTTCGAATCTATTACTGAAACATGACACAAAGCGTTATGTTTGAATCCATTACTGAAACATGACACAAAGAGATACGTTCGAATCCTTTACTGAAACATGACACAACGCGTTATGTTCAAATCTATTAATAAAACATGACACACAGCGTTATGTTCGAATCCATTACTGAAACATGGCACAAAGCGTTATGTTCGAATCCATTACTGAAACCTGACAAAAAACGTTATGTTCGAATCAATAACGGAAACAGTACACAAAGCGTTCCGTTCGAATCAATAACTGAAACGTGATACAAAGCGTTATGTTCGATTCCATTACTGAAACGTGATCCAAAGCGTTATGTTCGAATCCATTACTGAAACATGACATAAAGCGTTATGTTCGAATCCATTAATGAAACATGACACAAAGCGTAATGTTCGAATCCATAACTGAAACATGACACAAAGCGTTATGTTAGAAATCCATAACTGTAACATGACACAAAGCGTTATGTTCGAATCCATTAATGAAACATGACACAGAGCGTTATGTTCGAATCAATAACGGAAATAGGACAAAAAGCGTAATGTTCGAATCCATTACTGAAACGTGACACAAAGCGTTATGTTCGAATCCATTACTGAAACGTGACACAAAGAGGTATGTTCGACTCCATTAATGAAACATGACACAGAGCGTTATTTTCGAATCAATAACGGAAATAGAACACAACGCGTTATGTTCGAATCCATTCTGAAACGTTACACAAAGAGTTATGTTCGAATCCATTACTGAAACGTGACACAAAACGTTATGTTCGACTCCATTACTGAAACATAACACAACCCAAACTTTGTAACTTTGTCACACGATTTTGTTATTTGTTACCATAATACAAATGTAGTTGAGTCCATTTAACGAATATCTAAAATAATACATTAATAATATCAATGTTCTCGATACAGATAAAATGACAAATGGATTATAAGTCGTCAAAATTCGTGGATGCTGCACTACGTTCATTTTCGATCACCAGAATAATGCGATAATTCCGACACAAACTTATGAGCTAATTTAACAACCAGTTAAAGAGGAATAACCACCACAATTTCATTTTCCTTAATATATTAAAGAAGAAAAAACACACAAAGAGCCATAATTCTGTCAAAAGAGTCGCAGCTTTTATGCCCTCCTTAACAATCATCTACGCTATAAGACCATTTAGCAATGGACGTTTGAGTGATATCCACACAGAAGTAAAAAAATAAGTTGAGTACAGAAGATGTGTACGTACAAGTACGATACGTAATGCCCACATTTAGGGGACAGTAACAACCTGTAAACTATTAACTTAAATATATAAGACTATTTAAAACTACACCCATTACATACTACCGGTACATCGGGATTGCATTTGTATATTGCCATTTACTTGGATTTACTATTGATGACTGTTCGCGCGCCATCAAGATTGCGTATGCGCTCAGAAGAGTTAGCAAATTCTAACCAAAATAACGCAGAGATAACATCGAAAACGATTCATATATTACCAAGCTGAATGGGCATTTACAGATTTATTATAAATTGCATCTTCAAAAAAAGCACGCTTACATTAAGTTGTACTTATGTCTCATACATGAAACCAAAACAAATGATATCGTGGAATCATGAGCTTAATTAGGAAATAAAGATGCTGCCATAATGATGAATGTACTAATAAGTCTAATGTCTAACCAAATGGTCCCTGTAAATTATCCTTAATACGAAATTACTGAAACCGCATAAAATGATTCGTTATTGGTTCTTAAACTAAAAAATATCAGAAGTCAAAAATCAACGAATACCGGTACTCACATCGAAATTGCGATGAATCGACAGACGGCTCCGTCAATGGGGAGAGTCCAGTCTCATAGTCCACAGATGACGTCAGATCCGGGAACGCTGACGTCACGTGACAGAACGCGGATTCTGCAAGGAACGGATAGAATATAAAGCGATGACACCGGCAGTATGGCGGGGGACTCAGCCCCTCGATGCCCGGGGACAGTGGAATCATGGCCAGGGTTGAAGGCGGCTACCTGCTGGTACACATATATTGTAATCGTTATGTTAAGCACTCTTTCACTTGTTTTGTGTTGTTGCGGCATTTACTGTATAAAACATTTATAACGTCATCCTTAAACTTGTATAACACTTTGAAAAGATCTAGTTGAGTGGAAAAATAATGACATTAATGTCTATGGGTGAGCGATACTGTGAGTATAATTTGTCCATTCGAATAACATTCACGACTGAGAAAGGCGCTTGAAAGAACTTTTTTTTACAAAATAATGACATGACACTTCAGCCCAAACATTACAGCACACCAAGCAACGCGACCCGAACATGCCAAAATGCTCCGAGTTAAAAAGCAACAGTTTTCACACAAAATCTTCGTAAACAAAGAGTGCTTGAGTAATTTGTTTCCAGACGACGTAGTACGCGAGTGTAACCGCGGCGACTAAAATAGCTCGTGGAGCCACATTCTTGATACGTTTTGCAGTTAACATATCAGCGTCAAATATCGCCCAAAACATGCTTCGTCTGGCGAACGATTAATTCCAAATGATGTTAGTACACTTGGCGTGGAATTGGGGCGGTCGCTCTTTGAGTGCTTGTATGTTGCTGTACAAATGTCACACGTGCTTTGTACTTTGATGGAGTTTATCATTTCGATACAATAATTATGGCAAAAGAATACGCGAAACAAGTTATCATTTGACATACATGTATATAAATCTTTTAGCGAGAAAGTAGAATTGACAAAAAAATTAACAGCTGCTTTTAATTTAGCTTGATTTATGTACACGTAAATGTCAAGTGCCAAATAGTTATATACATCACAATTTACATCGCAGTAAAAAATTAAATGTCAGTATATGTGTGCCTCTCATTTCTTTTTCAGTTTTCATTAAGAACCTTTTTAATGTATACGTTTGCAAACACATTATGAATACAAACACGTAACAAGTCGAAGCCGTGTATTGCGACATTGCATGTTTTTAAATGAGGGTCTGCGCAAATTTGGTAAGTTAAAACAATGTATAATATTTTTAAGTCAACGGTAATTCAGTACGATAAAACTAATAGATGGATGTTTTTGTTACTGATATTTTATTACCGTTTACCGTTATCAAAACCTTAAAAGCCGTGGGCATACAGCAAACCACGATGGACAAAGGCAATTTTAATCAAACATTTCCGTTCTTACTAGTAATATACATGTACAACTAAAATTGAAAACTGTTGGTTTAAACAACTTTGCAAAAAAAAGTGAAATTATGGCATATGCCATCGTAAAATAAAAAAACACTGTGAAATTCAAATGCCGTTAAGGGAACATCTTCCTTTAACAAACAACCGTCATTAATTCATATTTCATTAAAATACACGCGTACTTAAAAACACATTTTGAGACGAAATGCCTCCAGTCGCAAGAGGCAGGGTCTCTGGTTACATGGAGATGTCAGAAGTGTGGGACCCACTGCAGAAGCAAATAAACTAAATGCCAGCTGTTTGTGATAACGGCAGTCAGCCAGGGCAAATTTCACGATGCCAGCGTTCTTTGTGAAAAGACGTTGACAACGATTGGCTTATGCAAGATCATCTTTCATTTGCATCTGAATACGAAAGACCCGATTGGTTCTGAGTAGCCAATCAAAATGTTAGTTTTGATTAAGATTGCACAGCACTCATGTGCATTATGGATTTGAAGCAATAAGTAAATAACATGTAATGTTGTATACAAGGGTAATATCACTCAACTTTTAACATTCACATACATGTATATTTAACAAAGAGATCCAGACAACGCGTTAATGGTAATTGAGATTTAATTGTGTGGAGAGATTTATCTGACTTGCTTCAAATTGGTGCCTGATTAAAACCGAAACGGCAGCCTTGCGATGCAAATGCATCACATAACTAAAGTGCAGATAAAAATAAAACACTGTTAAGCTTTACTTATATTGGTTGTCGTGAAAACAAAAGTCTTACCAAGTAATGTGTTTGTTTAATAAATAGTGTGATTTAGTAAGACACAATTCAGAGTGCAGCGGAAAGTAAAATCAAATTAACTGATAACGCGTGCTGCTTAAAAAGCAAGCTTTACGGCAGCCGAAGACATGGCAGTGTCACGTGTGACCTTTGAGTGGTATCCCCCAACAAAAGAGCCACAATAATCACGTGTCTGCCTGTATGTTTCGTTTAAGTGTGTCCCATTATGCNTGCCGACAACAATCCGAGTACAAATGAGCCTCGCTCTGTGAAAAGGGGGTATAACGCATTTGCGTAAAGTGTCGTCCCATATTAGCCTGTGCAGTCCGCAAATCTGCTGGTATGGTGAAAGTAAAAACGTAACGTAACGTGGGTAATGCAAAGTGTCATTTAATTTAATATTTTTGTTTTAATCATATCAGACTAAATTTCGTATCCATAAAAGTACTGATTAATCGCAATAATTAAGTAGACATTTTATCAAATAAGTCGGTCCTCCGCGTTTGTAACAATGATTAAAGGNGTGTGACCTTTGAGTGGTATCCCCCAACAAAAGAGCCACAATAATCACGTGTCTGCCTGTATGTTTCGTTTAAGTGTGTCCCATTATGCGTAAGCGATTCCATCAGCCTCTTTAACGATAATAATGCTTGAAATGTCGTTGCTGAGAACACTTTTTGACGCAATTAACTCGACAATCTTGATCACGTAAGCGCTTTGCTCTTGACAAACGCCCAAGAGACGCCGTGTCATTATTGTGGTACATTGAAACTGAAATATCGCCCCATTGGTGCAAAAAGGAACCACGTGACATTGTATTTTAATGTTACATGGTACAGTTTTGCACCAATGGGCGATATGTTTTATGCTAAGTTGAGTGCATGGTGATTTTGAGGGTGAACTTTATTCTGCAATAATAAAATATTGTATGTAATTACCCCATAGTTTAAAAATACCATTGTACGCAAGTATGCCTACAAGAGGGACAAGATGGCCTTGAGGTGCTCAATGAGTCTATGGCGTCATGGTTACATGTTGAAATGAAATGGCGTGTTAACATATGTTTGGTTTAAGTGCTCACAAGAAATTATGAAGATGGACAAACTTAGCAAAGTCAATTAAATCAACAGGTTGCTAATATCTAAAATCTCCTGTAAGCGTTTTGGTTCGCATAGGGCATTCGTGCCAAATTATTTCAAAATCGGACCAGTGGTATCTGACAAGAAAAGTTTGCAATACAGTTATGTAAAGCAAATGAGTAAAATGGCGGCCACGCTTTAACAAATAAAACATAGTGTGTTACGAAACAGGACCACCCATGGTGGATCATCCGTCAAAACTAGTTCAGAATAGGATAATTGGATAAGATTATTTTTTTTTAAGATTTCTAATTAGTGACATAGGAAAATAAGGTCCTGTCCCTGTCGGCCATTTTTTAACAAATAAAAAAAAAATGTATTTTGGTAGATGTCTTCCCAAGGAACACTTATACCAAGTTTGGTTAATATATTCCATGCGGTCTTAGATGAGAACATTGTTTGAAGCCAATTGTTGACGACGATGACGACAGCTGAGGACGGCGACGTATGATGACTGACCTGGGTTCGTATTCATCAAACAGTTCTTAGACTAAAGTCTAAAAATAAAGAATATATTTTTATATTGGAATATTCAATAATTGCTAAATTATGAGTAACACTTGGCATTAACCACCTTTNCCCGGTTAATCATAGTTCAACGTCAAATATACAAAACATAAAAAGGACAAATGATTACATCATCGTTTAAATAGTGGCAATGAAACATACAATTAAAAAAGCGCTTACATAACACATTTTTTTTTACGAAACGCCCCACAAAATGGACTGGGTCATCTTAGCCCGATGTGCATGTTTCTAAAGTACAGGTTTCTAGACCTTAATACACATATCTTTGTTGTCTATTAAACAACAGACGTATCGTCTCAAAAATATGACCTGCTGCCCTGTAACAGTCTCTTTTCAATAAAATACTTGTTCAAGAGTGGAACTTAACCGTATTTCACCGTTAACATGATGCTTATCGTACGTTCAATCCGTGCCTCGAATATTTGCACACTGACTCACGGGGTTGCACCGGCGCTTGTCACGATTTTTAGTGTGAGCGTTAGCTNGCCAAAACAATATCCCTCCGCCTATGGCGGGGGATAACAACCGATTGGAATGAACTTTTGTTCAAAACTTCAGTCACGTTATCGATAATGCGCATGCGTAAAGAGGTACCTTTCAGTCATAACCTTTTTACTACCACTGGTTTTCCCACGCACGTTAAAGGTGTTATGAAAGTATTTATTTAATTGGCCGTTATTAAAAAGGGAAATACGCCTATGTGTCAATCAACCATTTAAACATTTCTTTAAAAATGACATTAAATACCGTACTACTGTCGATATGTCCCTTAAAGAATGGTAAAGCTTATAGTTGTTAAAAAATCATAATCAAACAGACACTTACAAAAACAAACAACAAGATAATCTTTGTAAAATATATTTTATTAATACACAATCAATAAGCAATAAACATATTTTATTAATCTGTTGGTATGGTGAAAGTAAAGATTTACGTGTTTATTATAAGAACATGTTGGGAAATGTACGTGCACAAAATGTCATTCAATATTTATGTTTTAATCATATCAGACTAAATTTCGTATGCATAAAAGTACTGATTAATCGCAATAATTAAGTAGACATTTCATCAAATAAGTCGGTCCTTCGCGTTTGTAACAATGATTAAAGGGCAGCCATGATGGTGGATTCATTTCAAAATATGATTAACTCATTTTCGCTCTTTTCACGACCAAATATAACCAAACTTCCAAAAAAAAGTCAATATTTATGTTTTATCCTGTCATAGTAGTCTGTTCAATCACATTATTTCTTCCTGTTTCACACCAATTATCAATAATTCCGCTTAACATGTACATTTAAGTCCGAAAACTGTAAAGATAATTTGAATTAAATCCCTTGGCATGCCGTACTGCCCATACATGTACACGTTTTGATAACAGAGATACCTAAAATCATTGGCGGTCGTGGTATTTTAATGACTTTCAAAAAATGACAATTTTACTTTTTAACAGTTAACAAAAGTAGCATGTAAAACGACTGATTAACTTATGTGACATACATATGAGCCTGTGTTATTTAAATAACTACAACCATTCTAACACATTCAAACTATGCGCAAAACTTGTTGTCACTATCGTCAATAACTTTTTATTTAAATATTACTCTATAATAGATAACAAGTATGTCTAATATTTATGGAAGGGAATTTAAGTACATGTAAATAATAGATTCATGTCAATGACTAGTTCGTGTGTATAAAAAAATATTAATACGTATAGATTTATTCAGTTTCTTTTATTCCAAATTACACGTCCAGTTCACGTACTTGACTATTATTTGCATGTATAGTATATTGCATTAACTCACCATTATAGATTTCAATTAGTTTGTTTTTAACAATACATGGAAATGACGAGTGTTATGAAACAATTCCATCGTAGCAATTCAATTTATTTAATGTTAATGGACACTATTGAATAAAACGAAGTATAAAACAGTAATGAGTTATTCTATTATTTAATATCGTTTTTCAATTTCAACAATTTTTTACAAAACCCTGACTAAACATTGAAGAATGCAATGTCGGTCTATTTCAAAGAGAGTCAAATCTATTTCTGGACCACGTACCCGAAGATCGCGGTCTTGATTTTCGGCCCTGTCGAATAACTTGAGTGAGCATTGGTAATAATATTATTTAAGTGGATATGGTGTCCGTATAGCGATCGGGAGGTCATGGGTTCTATCCCCACTGTGGGAGCGTTTTTTAGATCTCCCCCAAAGACACCAAGTACTGGCTCTAGGCCCAGGAAACGGACTTGAGAGCATTTCAATAAGCCTTGGAGATCCAATATAAAGAGCACTTAAATTAATAGGTTTAAACTCATAATAGTATTTCTACGGCCATTCTCCTCCTACCACTGATTTAAGTAGGGCACATATGAGTTTACTTGCATAAGTAAGCGCATTTACTGGTGAACCAGATTTCCAATAAAATGGTATGTTTGTACATATGGAAACTTACAGTTGGATACGTACACATGTCCGTATAGCGAATACAATTTACAAAAAAAAACAACGCAAGAATGAGTTCGTAAGTAACAGGTAATTGATTTGTAATTTGGAATACGAAAGTAATCTATACGAAAAATATGTCATTTAGACGAAAGAAAGAGTAGTTTACATTAATCTAATATTAACCTAAATTCCCTTCCATATATATTACCGGTTTTCTACATCAAAACGCTATAACTTTAACCGTTAATCTTAAAAACGGAATAAGTACATAAGACTTCTGCTAAAATATATACTCTCGATTGAAAATGCTCAAATTGTCATGGCAGCAGAAATTATATATTATTCCAAATATTGACTGCGTCGAAAACGTAATCGGTTTGATTTAAAGTGCAAATAAAGTATACACTACACAATATAAATAAATATATTTAAAAATATGGTCTTAACAATACTTTATTAACAACTTACCTTAAAATTCATTGAACATGATAATTATAATGAATTACTTCAAATTGTAATATTTGATGATCATTAAAACTCTTTAAATATGCATTAATGGACGCATCTTACCTCTCTTTATTAAACTTTCATCAAAGACAAAAAATTCTGACATGTCCAAATCCGTTTCTTCTTCCATTACTGGTTTTATTTTAAGATTCCCACCTGATTTATCATTTTCGATCCACTATGATGTTTAGAACTAAACGTCGTATGATCGTCGAAGGGAAACCGATGGAATTCCTCATTCCTAGAAATCTAAGGCGATATTTTCAATTTCTGTCACCGATAATATTCCGTTTCCATAAAAACCACTTAATTTAGCCATGTCGGTGATGCCTTATAGTTATGTCACCAAAGTTGTTCTGATCATTAATGTTCTATTGGTTTTAAACTTCAAATCAAATTATAAAAAATGTTTAAAGCGGGAAAACAAGTCAAATAGTATTAATAATATCAATATAGAAATGTAGAGTAACGAATGCACATAGCCTAATCACATAAAGATAATAATTTAAGGAAGACACTTGTTAATTGATTTTTCACGTTCACATTTTTCGCTAACGGCAGGTCAAACAAGTGGCCGTAGGATATAAACTGATCGACAACTGACGAGTGATTGGTTTACCGTATGTTAAACATAGTATAAGGAAAAAGGAAAAATCTAGCTTTAATACCAAACTCACAATCACTACAGCTTTCGTTCAATGGTGACTATATGCGAAAATTGCATAAATTTTGGCAACTGAGAACTTTGTATTAAAATAATGTTATTATGTTAAATATATGCAAAGATTGCATCAGTTTTGGCTACTGATATGTAAATTTTTGTATTAGAAATTTAAAATACTGTTATTCAATTTCGTGTTTGAAGGTATCGACTGACTCAATGACCTATCTGTACCAAGCATGTATCTCAACAAGTCATCATTACCCTGGTTCTTCAATTTACAGTTCATTAATTCAGTAATTGTCTGTTGATATGAAATAATGAAATAATTATTATTTATTATTATTGTTATTATTATTAATAATTATTATTATTATAATTGTTATTATTATTAATAATAATAATAATAATAATTATTATTATTTTTATTATTATTATTATTATTATTATAGTCATGTTGCTTTTGTAATTATTTTAAGGCTGACTGCAGTATGCTAGACATTGTTGAGTTATATTTACATATACTCTGTTTTTGAAGACCACATTGTAAAAAAGAAATGTTATTTTCTTAATGTGTTATCTTCGTGAAATAAAGTTATTATTATTATTATTATTATAAATCACGTAAAAAGTAAACGAAATCCTGTACAACCATTTCAAATAGCGTGTTTGAAAGTATCGACCGACTCAATGGGTGGAATGACCTAGCTGTACCGAGCCTGTATCTCAGCAATGTGTTGGCATCATTACCCTGCTGCTTCCATGTACAGTTCATTAATTACGTAAAACAGATAAAGAAACTCTTGACAACCACTTTCAACAGTCAACGGACATCTAGTGAAATAATAGAACAATTAAACATTATATATACAATTTGTTAATGATGGTGTTATGTCATAGAATTTTTGAAATAGAACTTGTTTATTAAGAATATTTTGATTACATTTCCTACACTATGGCATTGTAAAACAATTAAAAATAACGGTCATTCAAAAGAGCTATATTTCAAACGCCCGCTTAAATACATGGACGCAATTAAAAAATATAATAATTTGATTATATAATTTAGTAAACTTCTCTGTATTTGAGCAGCGCTCTGGGAAAACGGGGTTTAATGCATGTGCGTAAAGTGTCGTCCCAGATAAGCCTGTGCATGCCGCACAGGCTAATCTGAGACGACACTTTCCGCCTAATTTGATTTTCGCCAAGAAGAGACTTCATTTAAACGAAAAATACCATTAAAGCGGAAAGTGTCGTCCCTGATAAGCCTGTACGGACTGCACAGGCTAATCTGGGACGACACTTTACGCACATGCATTAAGCCCGGTTTTCATCCTTTTCCATTCGGCGAACTACTCAAGGTGTCCGTTGAAGATAGCTGTCATCTGTGGACACACATTATCGCGACAAGAAAATGGGAGCGTGCATGTTAATCGAACTTGCTTGTCACAATTACACGATTTTAAATGTTGTTATCAGCCATTCTTGTATTCTACATACGGTGGAAACCGGAAACCGGAAAATGTGTTCGATCCCGTTTAGTCCCCTATATAACTTGAAATGTGCCACAGGCACTGATGCTCCCACTACACACGTTTGGACACTGACAAATCCACTATAAAATTCTTCAGAAGAAAAGAAGGCAATGGGCCATAATTAATACGAAACTGGTAGCAGTAAAAATTCATTTATTTACGATCATATACACTTTAAAATCACTTCTTCACTGGAGTCTGTTTTTGGTGCAGAGTACCATGTTAAACTTTAATTAGGCAAATGATGTTTAATTAGAAATTTTTATGTGTTTTTACGGAAGTGTACATAGGGACTTTGAACGTAATTCTGCAACCAAACTGTTGTCTTTAAGATCATCTACATATTAAGATAACTATGCAAATTTGAACGAGATCCATGCTCTGTTTACTTGAAGTTTGTTTTTGGTACAGACCATGTTAAATCAAGCAAATGATGTTTAAAAAACATGTGTTTTTTAATAGGGACTTTGACAGTATTTATAGTTAAAGTTGTGTTGCAACAATTATGTTAGTAAGATTTAAGTGTCCGAACCGCATGAAGAAAAACTCACAGAGTCGCTCGATTGTTCGTTATGATACTATTATAATATTGCTAGGGTGATAACTTTCGTATTGAAACATAAATTCACATTTTATTATTGTTGTGTAATGCAAATGGTTAATAAGTATTAAGTAACTCAAACAAATTTTGAAATGATTTGTTTTACACTTTAGACTATGTAGTTATTCTTCTCTGCATCGATATTCTGAATCCCCTATAAACCGGAATTCCCTTTTAACCGTATTGTTTACGTCGTCCGGGGAGATCCGGTTTAGAGGGGCTCCACTGTAGATTTGTAAGGACCTCACATTCGATGGGAGCTGTTGTATCTGTGGCTGTTCAAACGTAGCTTTCATAAATGACTTGTTCCTAATTGAGGAGACTTGTAAGAACGATTGATGACTAATTTTAGTTACGGTAATCGTTTTTCTTTGTCCAAACTTATCCTAGTGGAGGAAAAGCTCGGCCGACTTTATAAGAGCTAGATATTAGTTTCATATGATGTCCTTGTGGTGCTCCAGCTTGGCCTCAACGGAAGGGCGCAGTAACATGTCGCCCCAAGGCCCAACCCTGCCCCTACGGACCCAACCATGGCATGCCCGTTTTACCTGATCACATTATTATATCGCACATTTTATTTGAAAATTCAATATATTAAGTTTTATTAATGAGAGAAACAAAGGTTTGAATGAAAAAACATGTAATACTAAATATACTATATACATTTAACACATGGATAATATGACCGAGCGGGATAAAGTTCCATAGTGACAAAATAGTCCACTGTCCTTTTCAAATCCTAACCTGAGCACTGTCCTTCAAGGCGTGTCCGGATCTTTTTGAAATACTGGTCATGCTGATTTCACAACTGAGTCACATATATTTGCTTTTGTATTTTAGGTTCACTAAGTCGTCGTTTTTGGTTGGACTTCATAAAATATAGATATGATTGTAACTTGTAAATTATAGTATCCATGCACATAAGACATATTTCGTGACAGACAGACAAGCAGACGGACGGACAGATAGACTGACTGACTGATATATGAATATAATCTTGTATAATTATGCCCTTTGCATTCTCAAGATGAATGATGGCTGATCATAACATTATAATTATATAAGAAAATCGGTATATTCGTGTAATATAACCACGAATACATGTGTGCCAATGGGGCGAATACAGTATGCTGCAAGGTATGTGCAGTGCAATAAAACTAAGATGATAGATCACTCACCTATTCGTTGATTACTGCTATTAAATATAATTAATATTGTGCTGTTAGCAATAGTTAGAAGTAGCTTAACAATGTATCTATGTCAGCTCCAGATTTATAGTCCGATCACTTGGTAGTTCAGTAGTAGATCTAGTTTAATTAAGTACATGCATTAATTGTTAATTGTTCACCCACACACTTGACACAAAAACCGATTAAATATTCCTTTTCAATGAAAAAAGTATTTAGCTCAAATATTTCCATAACTATGTTGTGATATAAGTAACTACCCATGTAGTCATTCGTAAAAACTTCCCCAACCAAAAATCCACTATTGCATTACAAAATGTGAAATAGATGTACACTTTAGCCATATTAGTATAGTGTTTGGCATTCCGGAAGTAGGCTATTTATAACCTCGGGGAAATCTCCGACGTCATTATTATCTCTGTCATATTTATAGACTACCGGTTCGCCAATGCTATTTCTCGTATCCCTACCCGGTAGTTACACATTTATTCTAATTAGATCAAACTGTTACATCATTAGTTTTAACATCGTTGGCTTTACTTTTGATTTGATTTTGAAGAATTTAATAGCAAGATTATTGAAGTACAACGGAATATTTAACGGAATATTAAAATTTGAATACTCTCACAGAATCAGATTTAATTATTTTTTTTATGTTTACCACATGTTGTATGTATGCTAATTTTGAATTATACAACGGTGTTAGATCTTTTGTAAANCCCAAAAAAATCCACTATTTCATTACAAAATGTGAAATAAATGTACACTTTACCCATATTAGTATAGTGTTTGGCATTCCGGAAGTAGGCTATTTATAACCTCGGGGAAATCCCCGACGTCATTATTATCTCTGTCATATTTATAGACTACCGGTTCGCCAATGCTCCCTACCCGGTAGTTACACATTTATTCTAATTAGATCAAACTGTTACATCATTAGTTTTAACATCGTTGGCTTTGCGTTTGATTTATCAAAGAATTGTATTTTTAATAGCAAGATTATTGAAGTACAACGGAATATTTAACGGAATATTAAAATTTGAATACTCTTACAGAATCAGATTTTATTTTTTTTACCACATGTTGTATGTATGCTTATATTGAATTATACAACGGTGTTACATCTTTTGTAAATCAATTATATCGTTTTAAACCATGTTGAAGAGAAAGATTGTTCCAAACATGTTTTCACGAAACCGTGAACGTAAAAAGAACGATCACAATCCCTTTTTAAATAATGACCGTCAACGAGTTGATTTTAATTATTCTGGTTCTGGAATGTACGGCAAAACAACTCGGGCGATACATGACAAAAATAACACGAATTCACACTTTATTTGTTTATGGTACTGGTTACATAGAACACATGTTTATGTAATTGGAACGGACGCACGTACATTGACAGAGGGAAAATTATTACCTTCTTCGTCTTCGTCGAAGCATGCGGGCATTAAAACACGATGTGTCACGCTCGCAACAAGAAATTGAAACAGTTTCTGACGATCCCTAAACTATTCGTAACAGAACTGTACTGAAAACATACATATAACTAAATGTATGCCTACACTTTCATATAAGTACTATTAAGTGACTATACATTATTATACAACTTCAAACAGTAATATCGGAAGTATAAATCATATGCTAAAGTTCATTTATGTGATAACAATTCGTCTTCCTGGTATGAAAGGCTAAGTCAGGCTTACACGCGACAAAATTCGTTGAATCCTTTCGAAATTCGCAGTCTTAAATTATCCAACAACCAATCGCCGTCTCGTATTTTCAAAACCATACAGTATTAGCTGGTCATGAATGATGTCTCTTTATCAGTACTTGGACTTGTGTACATCGGAATTCGACAAATCGCTTTATAGTCTCCTGTTGCTGGATATTACAATTACAATTGAGCCTCGCTGTGTGAAAAGGGGGTTTAATGCATGTGCGTTAAGTTTCGTACCAGATTAGCATGTTCTGTCCGCACAGGCTAATCAGGGATGAACGCTTAGTTCCAGTTTAGGCGGAAAGTGTCGTCCCTGATCAGCCGGTGCGACACTTTACGCACATGCATTAAACCCCCTTTTCACATAACGAGGCTCAATTTATAAATCCTTGTATAGAGCACTATGAAAACAATATAATCAGGGGTGTGATTTAAGAACCTCCTCAGGGGAGGAAAATGCCCTACCCCCCTAACAGCTTTCAAATAAACTCTTCACTTGTATATAGATCCAGCAAAGTTCACAACCATTTGTAAAATAAATTTAACATTCAAAGGGAGGAAATTAGCTGAAAGGAGGAAAAATCACAGCCCTGATAATGCATATTTCAACTACCGACTATTTTACGTAGTCAAAGATGATCAGACAAATGTAATACATATTTAACATATAAATAAACAAGAGATGTGTTTGTCAGAAACACAATGCCCCCTAATGCTCCGCTATGATTTATTTTTTATGTTTGACCTTGAAGGATGACATTGACCTTTCACCACTCAAAATGTGCAGCTCCATGAGATACACATGCATGCCAAATATGAAGTTGCTATCTTCAATATTGCAAAAGTTATTAAAGTTTTCGGACGGACGCACAGACTGACGGACGGACGGACAGTTCAACTGCTATATGCCACCCTACCGGGGCATAAAATATAAAAGTATAAAATTGTGTACACTACCCATGTTCGATCAATTCCATTCATCTCAGCGAACGACTTTAACTTCGAAAGTACTAATAATACAACACTTTGCCTAAACCCAAATATCATTCAACGAATATGATTGTCCAAATTTCCATTTGGACTGAATCAGAAATGTGGAAATTACAATGTAAACAATGTGGACTGAACAAGAACACTGGCAAGTGGAAACAAAACAAGAGAACCGCAGAGCGGGTGCCAACGCTCGGCTGTGGGTGCAGTTTTTAATAATAAAAAAAAATGACCTTGGAGAATGACCTTGACATTTCACCACTGAAAATGTGCAGCTCCATGATATACACATGCAATCTTCAATATTGCAAAAGTTATGGCCAATGTTAAAGTTTTTGGTCGACGCGGACGGCGGAATACGAGCTGGCTATGACAATACCTCGGGTTTTCTTCGAAAACAGCCGAGCTTATAAACAAAAGGGCCAAGCTGGCTCTACCGGTAGATCGCTCACATGTTTGATGGTCATGGCCAGTTTCGAACCCTGGGACACGATTGGAAAAATCCTTGTAATTGACCAACTATCTGAAGTCACATACCAAATATCAAAGTTGTATGTATATCAAATCTTTGTGGTTTAAACAGTTTGTTTAGGTTATTATGCTGCATACTAGAAATTCAATATAAAACATTTTACCCACACACCCCTGCACGGCCAATTTTGACCAAAGGGGCATATTACACCCCTTGGCTGTGTTATTCGTATAAGGAAGACAAGTAATCCCTGGGCGATTTTTTTTACCCCAGAGGCATTATGCGAACAAACTTGGCTGAGGACCATCTTACGATAGTTTGTCAAATACTAAACCTCTGAGCTTTGTCATTTCAACCAAGATGTTTAAATTTTTCACTATAATCAATAAGGGAAACAAGTAACATGTACAGCGTGGCCAATTTTGACATCTCGTGCACGAATTGAACAAACATGATAAAGGGCCACCATTCGATGTCACATGCTAAATACCAAACTTTTTGGCCATGCGGTTTTAGATTATTTTAAAAAGTTTACACTATATACATACAGGGAAAACACGTAACTTCTTGGCGTGGCCAGATTTGACCATAAGGCTATGATTTGAACAAACATGGAAGAGGACTTAACAAGCTTTTCTTTAATTTGACCTAGTTTTTGACCTCACATGACCCCGTTTCGAACTCGTCCAAGATATCATGGGGACACATGTTCTGACCAAGTTTCATGAAGATTTTAAAATAAACGTGGCCTCAAGTCTATATTACGCCTAGAGCATGGACAGTGTTGACCCCTGGGGCATCATTTGTTGACCCCTGGGGCATCATTTGAACAAATTTAGTGGAGGTGCACTGTACAAGTTTTCACAACATTAATAGAGAAGTCTATATAATTAATGTTACCCCTGGGGCATGACCAGTTTTGATATCAGCTAGTGACCTACATGTGCACCGGACTTTAACAATTAGAACAACTTTTAAGGATAATGTGTGATCAGTGTCATTGGAATTAAAAATTGAGGCATGGTGGACAAAAGACAATCCCAAATATGCTCACATGCACTGATGAGCAAACATTTCAAGCAGTATTTAGCAACTATTAGTGTTTTTTTTAAGACAGATAACAATTATATGATCTATTCTGCACTGGAAAAAAACACCCAACACTTGTCTTGATCATGTATTTTCACTTTATTGGAAAATGTACATTGTGAATGACAAAATCTTAAACAAAATGACATCTGCCCAATGGAACTTCTCGCACGACTATAAAACAGTCACACACTTTCCGACACTAATAATCTGTCTACACTATGAACATGGGGTCACCTAGAGCCATGCTGGTCATACCCTCTCGCTAAACTCAGCTACTTCCCATGCCCAGACGACATTTTACAGGAAGTGACGTCAAACTGAGAGAGAACAACGTCATGGCAACAGGTGAAAAACCACATGATTTTCAGACGCCGTGATCAGACCTGCTCAAAATCTGTCTCGAGTGAATGAAAATCACAGGTGAATTGTGATATCAATACAAGGTTGAACAGAACGTATCTAATATTTGCCAGATATTATATACAAATTCTGGTCATCGAATATTGAGATGTAGATGTGGAGCAAGCGCTATGTCCAAGGGGCATTTAAAACATCTAATTGCATTCGCAGCAAAAGTGTATACAAGCTAACATTAATTCAGATTACACATGATTAATGAGTGGAACCTTTAAACAAGCAACAATTACAATTATGCTTCATTTAACATTAAAAATAATACTTAAATGCAAAACATGTACTTCAAAAATACTTAAACCACTCTGCAATACAAAATCTATCAAGGTCACTTTATTAAATTTGTGTTTAAAAAATGCAGCAACAGTCTAAAATTCGTAAAATCTAAATAAAAAAAAACGTCACAAGATGATTTTGTAAGTTGAAACGTGTGCTTCATCTACCACAGCTCGCCCTCGCGGTCTTTCGCAGGCACTTCAATGACCCGAGGCTTGTCTATGATGCGCGCTGTCCGGTTGCCCTTCTCCACGATGCCGATGATCCACGACTGGTAGCCCTCTGTCTTCTCGATGTCCTTGCAGAACGCGGCGGCCTGCTCCCTTGGCAGGGCAATAAGCAAACCACCTGCAGTCATAAATTGGGATAAATTGAGTGTGGTTCTGTGAAAACTGGGCTAAATGCATGTCGGTTAATGTTTGTTCCAGATTAAACTGTGCAGTTTCATGGAATTTTGCCTTAAAAGGAAGTCTCTTCTAAATCAAAATCCGGATTAGGCGGACAGTGTTGTCCCTGATAAGCATATGTAGACTGCACAGGCATATCTGAGACGACACTTTACGCACATGCATTAAGCCCTGTTTTCCTAGAACGAGGCTCAAATACTGAATGTTGTAACAATGACAATCAATTCTGTAATAATGTAAGAGCCGTCCAAAAGTCGGCAACCTCAACTATTCTTTCGGTTGATAGTAAAATGTACATTTTCTGTCCACTTATCTGATATAATTCCCACAAAGACATATTTGAAGTTGAATATCTGCAATAGTAATATAGTATTTGAAAAACCTAAAGCTGAAAGTTTATTGATTCAAACAGGAAATTTGACCATGATTAGCAACTTGATTTTAAACTATTTACCAATTAAATTCAATTGAGTTAGAAGCAAGGTCTGCATGTCATGTATACATATTGACACTTTTAAGTGAGTTTACTTTTTAACTGTATGGATTTTCTTCAATCTGAGTAGGCAACTCAAATCTAATTTTTACAAAATTTCATATGACACTGTATTTTACATTTCAAGTTCATATATGGAGGAAATACTTGAATCACTTTTTGTCAACAAACTCACACCAGTTACTTCCCTTCTATTTTTTAATTGCATTCAAAATTATAAGGTCATGTGAGACTAAATGACTTGCAGTTAAAAACTGGATCTTTGGGATCATGTTTATTTTGTCAAATATTGTCAAAGCTAATATTTAACAAACTACTGATCTGTTCCAGTGGGATTATGAATACTTTTAAGAGTAACCAAATAATATCTCTTACAAAATTCATCAAATAATTAACATTCATGCATCACTAAATACTGCACCAGTAATAATTGCCAATCGAATAGAGAAAATCGAACACAAAGAGAAGCACTGACATGATCCCAATAAAGATTCTACCACAAGATGGTATATAACCCTTTTCGGCTCAGAAGCAAAGTGAAAATGGCTATATGCAACCAGCATAAAACCAGAACAGCCTGCGAGTAAGTCGCAGGCTGTTCAGGTTTTATGCTGTTTGCTGCTCATCAGTATCTTAGGGTTTGAAATGAAGCCTTTTAAACTTGAATCTAGTAAGAAAGGTCTTCAATTTAATAATATTTTGCAAGAGACTACAAACAGGTCAAATGTGTATCTGAAAGGTAAAGGTTAAAACAACATGCAAGCACATCAAGTTACCTGAGGTCTCGGCTGACTGCCCCTGCAAGAGTCCAAACATGTTGCCACACGCCTTGCTGATGGCGGCCATCTTGGCAATGATGGGCAGATTGTGGATCACGAAGGAGACTTCATTCTTCTGGATGGAGGAGAGGTTCTTGGCATGTCCCAGCAGACCGAAGCCCGTCACGTCTGTGGCCCCGTGTGCGTTAAACTTGTGCATCAGCCTGGCAGCTGAAGATATTAACTTGTGAATTTATATCATGTAGACCATTATTTGATTGTAGGATTTGTATGTGTAATACCAAACTGACAGACTCTTGCTGTGACAACTTCAATAATAAACTTGCATCATCATCAAGAAACAATCTCATCACATAGATCTCCTTCTGAAGGTTAAACATAATTATGTTGATATATTAAAAATGTATTTTGACAAATTAATGAAATACTAGCATTGAAATGTCACTTTGTGAGCAATATTTCTATCTATAAATACTAAACACAGATAATAACACATGCTTATGTTACAGACTTTCTGGTGGATTTGTGCACTGAGTGTTTTAGAGTTTGAAGTTCATAAAGATTTTCCTGCTTAAGGAAGGCAACTCAAAAGCTTAGCGCAAACTTTTAAGAGGTCCACTGAATATAGCACCATTTGAACAGAAAATCTAGCATTCCTATTGAAGAAAGAAGCCAAAGTTCAGTATTGTTACCGCCACCTACCTGTCCTGTTAAGCCTAGCCATGCTGAACATCGCTCTTTGGTAGGCCTTGCGAACATCGTCCTCCGTGACAACCAGCTTGATCCGGTTCCAGCGCTCCGGTTGGTCGAGCCACTGGTAGGCGTTCACGGCCACCTGGGTCCCCAGAGGCTTGGTAAGCACTAGAACGTCTCCCACTACTGCATTGTCAGGCCTGAACAACAACAGGATATTTAAAACTTTACCACTCAGAATATAAAACAACAAGACTATTGCCGAAAATATGGTCCTCTACCGGTGAAACTCCACCATTTTCAGCATTATTTCTAGTCTATTTGTTGCCATAGCAACCAGAATTCTTGACGAAGGAACAAATTGAAATGACGTGCATAATCTCCATATTGGCATCTGTCCATGTTTCAAGTTTCATGAAAAAATATGAAGAACTTTTTAAATTATCACAGGATCCAGAAAAGTGTGAAAGACTGACAACCATAAGTCCCCTCCGGAAAAACCGGTAGGGGACCATAATATTTATCCAATTTAGAGTAAATTGAAGCTGAAATTTAAAATTTCCCGGGTTAAGGTCATATTGCCAAAATAATAAAAAAGCCCTGCTTTTCATCATGAATACCCTTGTAATAATAATTAAACCAACAATGAAAAAAATTTATTGATACAAACATACCTAAATTAAATGATTCACAGAAAGACATATTAAACGATCTTTTTCACTGTATAAATATTATAATAATCAATTATCTGCAACATCATCCTCAAATCTATTAAAACATTCAGCACAGCCAAATTTTTCTACAGTGCCATCATTGGAATTGAACAAAATGCAATTTCTTTGTACCATCGGCAACTTTTTTACGCATTCTATTGTTGGGCATGAGTTTCGGAATTGGATAAATATTTCCGAACAAGGAAAAAGCACCTTCCCGGTCGGTTGAGTAATTAACAACTTTACTCCCCGAACCTTCACTCGCAAGTTCAAGTGGATGTGTGGATTGTTCAATGTCTGCTTTTATTCTTTTTTATTGACTATCTATACATAGCATCGTATCTATAATAAGAAGTTCAAAAATGTTCTAGAACAAGACACGTACATGATGAACTCGTTAGGCTGACAGACTGTGGTGGCCACCCCTCCTATGGTAAGCCATGGGTTGAGGACTGTCTGACCTCCAGTCACCGATGTACCAGCTTCCTCAGCCAGATCCTGCAAACAATAACAAACATTCAACAAAATGCAAACAAACATCATTTTTTTTATTCACACAAGAAAGAACATGTTCTTTCATGCTTATATACAAAACACCCAAGATAAAAGATTTGTTTTCAAACAAGAGTATGAATGCTTAAATGCTAATATTATAATATTAAATTGTCAATTAAATTTATTATTTCAGGGCTTTTTCTAACCATTATGCAAATATGACCTTAACCTGTGAAGTTGGGACTTTGAGCATCAATGTACTAAAAATTATTATTGTTGAATTTATAGCTTTTGAATAATTGTTAATCAAACTCACAAACAGAAAATTAGGAACATAACGGATCATTTACATAGACATTTCAATTTAAAAATACTATTTCTATATTTAACAACTTTATTTCCAAACATCTGATAGTCAAGACAACCAATCAATGAGGAATTTTGAGAATGGATTTGGAAAAAAAACGATACTTTTTTCTATTGGGAGTAAGACCAACAAACCACTATAAAAATAAGCAAAACATGCCCTGATTTCACATGTAAAATTCCATATTTGAGACATAAATATGTTTGCTTGTTGTTGATTCTCTTAAATTCTGAATGTTTATCACTTGAATTTAATACAAAACATAACAACAAGACTATATCAGGTACAAGAAAAAACGTTACACAGAGATGTACAAAAAGTACTAAAAGTACTTACCTTGAATCCTCTCATCATCATTGGGACAACAACATCCCGTTCCTTCTCTGTCATCTTGGTGCTGACACCAAGCAGCATCAACATGTTGTCACAGTCAGTCACACCCATGGCATAGAGATCACTCAACACATTGGCACAAGTAATTTTGCCCTGCAAAATGATATCAGTGCCCCAGATAAGATGCGTATTGGCGTTTTTAACCCTATTAAAACGTTTAAAAACGCAAAGAAATTCAATACACTGCGTATTGAAAACGCAATCAATTTGACTTTTAGGCTTATTCTTACAAATGTAAAATTTGATGAGTACGACACAAGTTTTGCTTGCTCAATTTCCGTAATTTCTGATTGGACTAATTATCACACAGCGGCAAAGATTTATTCATTCGAAAGTTAGCAAGCGCCTGGATGATGGAGGAGCAAAACAGTCGAAATTATTCAAACCCTATGCAGACTAAATTTCACAGCAAATTAAGGGTATGACCAAAATATTTACGATGTGCATGTATTTGTAAAGCATCTGTACTTTCAGTTTCTATAACGGTGCGTAATAAAAATGTCTAAGCGAGGTCGAAAGACGTCCGCAATTGTTGCGCTAAATATATGTTCATCGCAAACTTTTTCCCACCAAGTAGGCAAGCGCGAATATGTGCCGAATCATTCGTGGTATCGATTTGTTAGAAACTGTGTTTGCAACAGTTGAAAGTAGCAAGTTGACATCCAAAAACATGACGGAAAGTCTGTGATTGAAAAAACCTGTCAAAAGTAGAAAAAGGCATATCCCTTGTTAAAAATTGTTGACGTTGATGGAACAGTAAAAAAGTTGAAATGTGCATAACGACTGCACCCAGTCTGTGCAACATAAGTAAAGCAGCAATGGTTTTGAGGAATAAATGTTAATAACTTAGTTCACCCTATTTAAAAACTGAAATCAGCCTATTTTTCAAAATCAAGAGGTGAAAACCCTATTACCCAAATAATTATCTGGGGCACTGTGATATTGAATAATACTTCCTCATTTACAAATAGTACATTGTCAGAGTACTGAGCAGTCATATTAGGGATCAAAAACTATAAGAAAAGTAAAGAAATTGAGATGCATTGACAATATTTTTAATAGTTTTTATAAGATAAAATAACAAGAGCTGTCAGAAGACAGCGCGCTCGACTATTCAAGTGCTTNAAACCGATCGTTATATAATATAGACGCTAGCGCTTACTTGGTGAGCTGGAATGGTGAACTGGAATTGCATTTAGACCAGAAATATGTTAAATGAAGATATTCGGCGATATAATTATGGTATGTCAATCATAGATTCTTAATGTGTTTTCAACAATATGTCAATACCACGATAAAAATTATGTTTGATTAATTTAACAAGCATTATTCCACCATTTTGACCAATTTATTAAGCATGAGCGCGATTATTCCCGATACTGTTAATAATCGAATCAAATAGCAATGACCGACACACCATAAAAACAGGTTTGTTCATAAACGCGCGTATAAATATTTCAAATATGTTCGGATTCTTCGCGTGTGGCCGGTAGACTTATATGTTTTAATTTCACTTCAATTTTTCTTTTGTTTTTCTGTTTTTGTATCTATAGATATATGATACGCAATATGTAATAATGTAAAATAAGCCACAAAAACTCCGCATAACATCCCGTTCTGCGTGTGATGCAGCTAAGAACTGCATGGAAAAAGACATTCACTATCATTGATCTCATTCAGTAAACTCTCTACCTTTCACCAACTCCAACCACAATCAACGCCGTATATCTGTTTTAAAGATATTTCTTATAAGGATTGATTTAAATGCCGATACTTAGCGACGATGCGACAGTATGATGACGACAACGTGACAACACGACAACATGGTGACTATAACACGACAGTACGATGAATATATCGCGACACTACGATAATTATAAGGCGATAGTACACAAATGAATGCACGATCCAACGACAGTGCCGTGATAATATTGCGAAATAAGTTGCGTTATCACCTTGGTATTGTCGCACTATCGTCATCGTACTTTAGTTTTGTCGCGTTATCATGATGTCGTGTTGTCGCGTTATCATTACCGCACTGCCGCGTTTTCGTCATCATACGGTTGTGTTTTTATCATCTTAGTATATTCTTTCGGAGCCCTTGCACATGACAGTTTTCTCACAACTGTAAAAGCACGTAGACATCTTTCGGTATGCAAGTTAATGTTATTGTGAGTGCACGTGTACAACATAAATTATATACGCACGTACGGGAATGCGTTCACCTCAGCACGTGAGCACTTTAACGTTAGCACTTAAGCATCTCAACGGACGCACTAGTCTTAACATGTGATGTGTGTTTGAGCATTTAAACACGCGCACTTACGCATCTGTACGTGTGAAATTTTGCACTTAAGCGTTTTGACGTGCACTCGTAAGCATCGGTATGTGCGCATTTGTACCGCAAACTACGTGCGATCGTAGATATATTTTACATCAGCAAGTGAAATTCTTTATTAGTGCACTTTCTCGCTCCTTTGTATGGCCGTCTACAAATTTCCACTCGAGTGTATGTGCTCTTTTTAGCGCGTTTATTTGCGGACTTAAAACACATTTGAGCATCTTCACGTACGTACATGTCAAACTTGACTGTACTTTTTTTGGTATGACCCATGTTAAGAAATACACATTTTACCTTCACTGGCCATTCAGGCTTTACAAATTCTGTTTTTAAACAAACATTAGTGATAATAAACGCGTTTTCCCAAATATCCATATAATGCGTTGCAAACATTTTATTAGTTTACAAAGTCCAATGAGTTTTCTCCATAAACGTTCCTGTATTTTGTTTAATCTCTTTAAAATTGTTAATTTTCTTTTGACAACCATGTTTTTACTCGATCTGTATTGAATCTCAGATTTGTGTTCATCTTTAAGTTCCTACTGAAGGTTTCGTACTCGATTTAATATCAAACAAGCAAATTCGTTGAATTGATATCCCCCGCCAAACAAGAGCTTTGTCACAGAAAAAAAGCATTTTTTCAAGATACAAAGGGCCATAACTCCGTTATTAAGAGATGGTGTACAATGCCATTTGGTGTGCATCATCCTCTTATCCATATATATGCTCATACAAAGTTTCAATGCAATCCGCCAAAGCACTTCCAAGATATGGCTCCGGACACAAAAGTGCCGGACGGACGGACGGACAACGCCAAAACAATATCCCTCCGCCTTTGGCGGGGGATAATAAGTCGGATTCATCGCTTCTTTTTTTATAATGTAAATGATCATCAAATGTCAACATACTATTGAAAATAGTTCCCGTGTAAATAACGTACCGGATATTCTGATGTGGCTTAGCCCAATAACAATATTCAAAAGAAGTATTGTTCTGGCAATACTATTTGTGATAAAATTTCGATAACAAACTAACGAATATTCTATCGAAGTCCACAACCATTTCATTATATATTATTTTTTTATCAATGGTTCCACTTTCTTAATTGAAAAGTAATTTTAAGTTACAAGAAAAAAGACGAAACCTTCTGTCCAAAGGGTTAGTTTTCGAGCATTACGTTTTTCCACTATTTAAAATTGCTATTCACACATTTTATCCGGTACATATCAGAAGTAGGTTACACGCCAATTAAGCTTCAACTAAGTATTTTGCAAACACAATACAATTGTGTTGCTTAACCCTAACACATACTGACATAGCTGTCCAGTAATGGCGAATGACTATGCGATTTCAATAAATCACAACACTGTGCGTATTCATACATATTTAATATATTCAATATAATCATATAGCATTATTACATTTTGGACAAACATTACAATTTGATTTTAAATACAACACACACGTGAATAAATAGGAACGTGTACCCGCATAAAACAAATCTATTTGTAGTAAAATCACTTATTTTCGAAGATAAAAATATTTTGTACACAACTTTCAACTTTAAAATAAAACATAATTACATGGTTATTAAGGCCTAAAACTTGGTAGGATATCATATTAAGAACTTAATACAGTCAAGATTTTAAATGGCAAACTGGATAATTATCGAAATATTAAAAACATTTTGCATTTATTGCACTGGAAATATATAGGCACTAAGAACACGCTACTGGTTGAAGTTTACAGGTCTATAATTGAGATCAAGGAAATCATGAACGCCCGTTTCCACTGTAATCCTTTGTCCAATCCGCTCGTAAAGTCTTCCAATCCGCTCGTCAAACTGTCCGTCCGTCGCTCGGCGCTGTAACTCGTGACTGTCATAGCAAGTCAATTATCACTGGGATATACTCAATATAGTAATTGAAGCAGAAATTCCGTCGTCTAGAAGTCCGCGTCGAGAGTGAACGCGTGGTTGCTCGTCTCCGTTGTTCCCGACATGATTCCCATCTTCTGGTATTCTCCGACGCGTTTCTCAAAGAAGTTTGTCTTTCCCTCCAGTGAGATCAGTTCCATAAAGTCGAATGTGTTCTCCTCGTTGAAGATCTGAAATACATCAAACATGCAACGTTAAAGCGATCATCTAAATACACCAGTGCTCCGAAGTAAGCCTATCAAACAGGTCTTAAAGAAGCAGAGAAGAGTTCTGATGACAAATACAGTTATCCTCTTGCTAATATAGCGCTTTAACAAGCTTATTAGCTGTCAAATAAGTAACACTGAGTCAACAGAGTACACTATGATCGTATCCAGTCTGTATTAAACTTGCATGTTAAAATCCACCAATCTTACCTCGTCTCTGGAGATCAGTTCATTGCTGAAGGTTAAACCAGGCATCACTCCTCTCTTCTTCAGCCAAAATATGGAGGCGAATGATCCAGAGAAGAAAATGCCCTCTACAGCTGCGAACGCGACCACCCGCTCTCCGTAGCTGGAATTCTCATCGCTGATCCAGCGCATGGCCCAGTCGGCCTTCTCCCTCACACATGGCATGGTCTCGATAGCATTGAACAGGAACTCCCTGAAGTGAAAGGAGAAAACATTAGGGGTTTTCACAATTATGCATTTCATTTTATGGAAAACTGGGCTTTATTCATGAGCGAATGTCGCCCCCAGATAAGCCTGTAAAGTCTGCATAGGCTAAAAGGGGACGACACTTTCCATCTGAACATCACTTTTGTTTAGGAGAGACTTCCAATCAACAAACATTTTCACAAAATTGAAATTATAAGACTTCTCATGTCATGTCTTATTTAAATGGATTTCAGACACAATTAGTGTTTAGTTTGTATTTTTACAGTTTAAAATCATTACAATTTTTTTTTTTACTCTCCTCTTTTTGTCAGATAGAATGAGTCTATAAACAAGATAACAGGTAAATTAGGACACACACTAATGATTTTAAAGAATACTAAATTACCTTTGAACTGAGTCCTTAATGTATGTATCTATGAGGAGACTGTACATTTCGGAGTGGATGTTCTCCATGGCGACCTGGAATCCATAGAAACATCTGGCCTCTGTTACCTGGACCTCTTTGCTAAATCGCTCAACCTGTGAATAAAACAGGAAACGTTCAGCAACATTGTATCATGTAATAAGAATTTAACCAAAACTGAGAGAGCCAAGTTGACAAGAAGTGAGGTATAAAGTATTCACATTCGATACATTATCTCACTGAATCCTTGTCAACAAGTTAACAAGTTGGTTTTATTAGATTTATAAAAAAAATGAAATCCAGTTTTCACAATACTGAACTAGTCTTTTTTTTAAATTAAATTATTAAAAAGTAAAAATGAAAACAAACTTAAAATCATACCAAATTCTCATTGACGATGCCATCACTAGCAGCAAAGAAAGCGAGCACATGTGAAATGAAGTGTCGCTCGTCATCTTTCAAAGCGTCCCAGTGGGCCATGTCCTTTGACAGGTCAACCTCCTCGGCCGTCCAGAAAGAGGCTTCAGCTTTCTTGTACATCTGCCAGATGTCGTGGTATTGCAGTGGCAGGATAACAAAGCGACGGGGATTGTCCCTCAACAGCGGCTCATCTTGATTGTTGTTCTTGATTAATTTCTTTGTCTAAAAATCAATTCAGTTTTTGTCATACCTAGTCATTTTTCAAGCAAAAATTATTCACCATGATCATCAATATGCCCTTTTCAAGTCCTAGCAGCTAAGCTGGGGCACCGAGTTTACAGTGTTAACACAAACCCAGATCATGAAATTCGGATTACGAAATGTGGAACAACATTCTATTCTAGAAGGACAAGTAGTCTGTAGGAAACATTCAAATAATCAAATCCACATACCTCAGTTTTCTTAGGTGTCATAGTTTCGTTACTTTTCTGCAAATTCGTAATTTCACCAAAGACTTTCTTGCGTGGTGCCTGAAAATATTCACCATTATAAAAAAAGATACCAGTAAATTGAGTAATGGCAGTATCAACAAAGCAAGTTATCAATACATTTGCATTTTATCATTTGGACCATCCACGTTTACAAGTAGCTGTACATTAACAAAACAAATAAAATAACAATGAAGTACAACGAAAAGACATGTGCACGTTGTTCTAGAATAAATTGAAAGAACACGTTGATTGTAAATCACGATTTTTCCATGGCATTTCGCGCCTTATTTCAAAACTTCACACAAAATGTCACAATGATTCCGAGATTTGATAAGACAAAGAAATGCTTACCTGGTTTTCTTCAGACACTTTAATGTTCTTCAAATTGAATGCGATGTCGTTTTCTTTGTGTGATACTGTTGTAGACAACATTTTGTTTGGTTTTCAAGTTCCAGTTACAAAGTGTTCCAAAAATTATTATAAGCTGCTTCCAAATGACAACAAAGCTCTGACGCTCCCACCAAAAAATTTCACTTCATATCCAGCGCGCAATTTTTCTCCAACCAATCGACTCTGTTGATCTGCATGTTCAAGCAATTTAATTGGTCAAAGTGATTTATATGGATTCTTCCATAAACGGGTTAATCAGATTGGTTACATAAACGCACCACTTTATTTATTTTAGTAATTTTTTATCAAATTATGTTTTATATTAATTAAATAAAGTATATTAACGCTTTTTCCAATTCCATTTACCACTTAAAATCAACCATAAGTGAAGAGTGAAATATTTTAACATTTAGCCCCCCATTATAAATGGACCATGCTGGTTTTTGTTGCTAGGCAAGCTCGACATGTCGCAGTGATATATGTTTTTATCTTAATTATCATTTTATTGTATTTGCTCTTTTTTTTCTTGCTCCTGTGTATCAAAAAATTCAATAAATATTAATTTTTTCAAACATTTGAATCGACTCGTGGTTTGGGTTAAACATTTTCATAGGTCTACTTAAACGCGGATAGCTTCCGGTTACACATGTAATTAGGTTGTTTACAAATGGCTGCCACCGATTCAATACGAGTGGTCGACGAAGATTATGTTCGACGTATACATAGTCGGAATCCTTCGGGACACTTGCATAAAGGTTAATAGATAAATATATGAGTAAATGCAGCTACAGTACATTACCTGCTTGATTGTCATCTTTATATTACAATAGAATTATACATAAATAAATCATGAATCAATTATTGAATGTCATTGCCTCATAGACTCATACTCACAGGCATTTGTCTTCATGCATTGGATTGATGGCATGGGTTACAAATAAATTATTTTGTTTTGTATTATTGCTTGCATATATTTATTTGTGTTAACAGATTGCATCACCATTATCTGCAATAAAGTTAACTGCTTTATCAAAAGATTAATTCACTGTTGTGAAAAGGGTAGCAGGCTCTTTCGGCCCCAAGCTTAATTCACTGTTGTGAAAAGGGTAGCAGGCTCTTTCGGCCCCAAGCTCTTTCGGCCCAGTCCGAAATTTCAGGCTTATTCGGCCCCAAGCTTATTCGGCCCCAAATCGACCAGGCTCATTCGGCCCCATATTTTATTACACCAAACGTGAATTAATCTAATTGCCTTATTACAATTTGTTAATCTGGTTACACACACATGTATTTTACGTGCTATTCAATGGCTTCACTCGATAATGAAAGACGGAGTCGTAGAAATTAATGAATTATGATATGGAGTTTATTATTATAGTATCATGCAATATTTATATTTTTCATAATTTTGATTATAAAAAACATCAAGATGATGATGTAATACAGGTTAGTGTCAATGCCAACTGACTAGCTAAGATTATCGACAATGAATTATTTTCCTAAGTAAGCTTGAACATGGGTCTAATTTGCCNAATGCCAACTGACTAGCTAAGATTATCGACAAATAAATTATTTTCCTTTAGTAAGCTTGAACGTGGGTCTAATTTGCCAATTTTTAATTTATGTTATTGTCATGGTTATAATTTGCCATTTTTTTTTTATTTGTCAGTTCAACGTTTATAAAGTACTATAAAACAGTGGCATTATTTTTGACATTAATACATTTTAAATAGTTGTTAATTCGTTGTATGCTCAGGCATCCGCGGATACTGCTTTGCTTGCACGGTTCGACATTTCGCACGATTTCGGATTGTCCGACGTTGTTTTTAAGGGTGGCTACGTTGGTTGAGTTTGAAAGCAGCCGACCACAAGTGCTCCTTCTATTTGTTGGTACCTCTCCTGCGGCGCAAGGCCGAGTACCTGCCAGTGCAGGCCCAGCTGGTGCAAGAGGGAACCGGGCGGGTCCGATGCAACGCCTATGTTAATCTTGACGAGCAGCTTGGCCCTGCTCTGGGATGAATATGACCAGCAGGAATTGACCACCGAGGATATTGGGGCCGAATAAGCCTGAAAAAAACGGGGCCGAAAGAGCGGACAACCATTGGGAACGATACTTTTCGTAGCCCTAGGTTATTTCGTCCCATGTCATATCTTCTTATTCCTAATTGTACTGACACCAACTGGCGTATCCTCGTACAGGCAATATCTGTAGTGTTACCGTAATTAAACTCTTAAGTTAAGTTTTCGGACGCTTATTTACTTAATTTTTTTCATGAATTTAGATTTAAAAAAAAATACAGTTCGAAAATTTAGAGACAAAAATACAGGTGTTCGAAAATTTTAGAGACACTGAATTTTTTGCATTGACGCTCCGATTGGGGTATTCAATATGATATGTATAGCGTTAATTGTTTCAACGAGTAATATAACATGTAAAATACCACTCCATATAGTATAAATAACTTTTATCTGTAGATGTTTTACGTTAAGCTGTTGGGTGAAACCATTGTCTGTTACGGGTATACATGGTTATTTACCCAATAACGCAAATGTAATGGTACATTACCTTCAGGCATTCGTCTGTCAGGTTTTATGACCTTAATCCGGTTGTTAAAACGAACGATCGGGTATCATAGAAGTGCAACATTGCAGAATTCTGGTAAAATGGCATTGTAAAATAAACCAGTATGTCCGAAAATTTAGAGTCACAAAAAATAATTAATTTGGCTAAATATAGATGCGTCCGAAAATTTAGTGTGTCCGAAAACTTAAAGTAATTACAGTACTTTGGAGGGTTGCAGTACATCATTTTTACTTCATTTCATGAATGTGTTAAAGTGCAGTGATTTTTTTTCGCTTTATTTTTAACAGCCTGTACCTTTTGGATTCAAAAAAATAGCGCGATAAACCATGAAATTGGGGAAAATTAAACATTATTAATATGATTATAAATGACAGTTTTCCAATTGTTTATAATTGCATGTTTTACTGCATTTTTAAATTTATATTATAAAGTGCTATAAATTATAATTTATATTGCTTCATAATAAACTCAATAAACCAATTATTGAGATTATTGGACAAGTTTGTCATCTTTTTGGGAAAATTTGGTCAGATTTTTGGGAAAAATTGCTTCTTTTTGCCATTGGGAAACAGACTGTAAGAGGCTGTAATTTGGGGCAAAAAAAATCACTGAAGTGCTTATTAAATCCACTAAACAAAACGGCATTGCAGTTACTTTACAAATCAATTCGCTTTATCAAATGATGATCTTTGATTTATTCTTGTGTATTTTTGTTTGCTCATTGATTAACAATTGATCTTTATTTATAGATTTATTTTTTAATTAAATGTACACAATTGTAGTGTTGAATGTAACATGTATAACATTTAAATATATATAATCATTTATATCTGATCTATGCAAAATTGAACATTTACTCATACAATCTGAGTGGGTAATTGAATGTTACTTTGTTTTTTAGGATATATGTATATTTTACCCCTACCTCATCTTGTGACTGATTGTGGGTAACAGCCACTCATCAGCATCATGGCCTCAGCACTTGAGACTGCCAACAGTCTGGACAGCCTTCAGCAGCTGTGTATATGCTACCTTGTGAACCACATAGACGTCCTGCGGTCAGCGGTCAGTCAGAGTGGACCCTCCCCAGGTGTCAGTCAGAGTGGACCCTCCCCAGCGGTCAATCAGAGTGGACCCTCCCCAGCGGTCAGTCAGAGTGGAACCTCCCCAGTGGTCAGTCAGAGTAGACCCTCCCCGGCGGTCAGTCAGAGTGGACCCTCACCAGCGGTCAGTCAGAGTGGACCTTCCACCTCACTGTCCATGGAGCTGAGTGACCGCATGCTGGAGTATTACTCCAGAATTAGCATCCACAGTTTGGAGAAAGAGCGCTACCTGAATGACATACTCAGTACCGGTTTGAGTTTCAGTAGAACTTCACTGGTTCGACGAGGCGTAGTTAGTGTTGAAAACTTGGATAAAATGTCTGAAAGCAACAAGTTTAAAAGCATTGAATTATGGCTGTTTGAGGAAGACACTTATAGTGGTATTCGTGGAGCACAGAATAAACTTATTGAAAGCAGTGAACACAGTTTGTGTTCTTTAAGTTTACGGTTGCTTTGTAGCCCATTTCGCTTGTCAGAAATAATGTTTGCTCTGAGAGGGAAACAACTCAGCAAAGAATTTATGATGGACTTACCCTTCATTATCCCTGAAGTTGACTCACCTGTGTCCAATGTGAAATTCAAGTTTCGTAAGTCTTCAAAAAAAGTTAACGATGGAGATGAAATGAAGTCCATAGGAACTGACTTGATTTGCGCAGGGGGTGACAACAGAGGTGCTGAGTGTCATCAAGACTTGCAGACCAGCAGCCTTAGATCCTTCACACTAATATGTGGAAGTCATTTGAAGGATGCCAGAACTTTGGTCGTTTTAGAATTCTTATCTTCACTTATTCCTCACCTACTGAATCTGCACTGTCTTTGCGTGACACTGAGCCTGTACCGACCAATATCATGGCTGCTGTCTGAGACATGGCTGGCAGATCTAAAGCACTTGCAGTCTCTCACTATGTCTGCATGCTACCTGCCAAGTGAACTGACCACAACAGCCATGCCACATTTCTTTCAGAACTTGGCCACTCTAAGACAACTAAAGTAAGTGTACTTTCTAAAGCTTGTTGTTTATACTGTTCAATTATTATTACTCATGGGGTATTAATTTTTATTGATTTTGTGGGTTGACCGATACACAAGTTGAACACAAACACATTGGAAAATGACCAATGCAATTTGCTTTTTTCCATGATCAGATTTCCACAAATTTACAAAATACAAACAAGTAACTTTTTGGAAAACATTGACATTTCATGCACACGAATATAAATTATGTTACAGTTTTTTTCTGGGGTTTATAATGTACTGTGTCTATCAGAATATTGTTTAAAAGAAAGGAAATAAAGTAATAGCTTGGTCTTGTGATGTTCCTTTACTTTTTTCAGGTAAAAGTGAGACAAATTTCTAGAGGTTTTGTAATATTAATTGATAACAAAGATATTTTATAATAATGTTTTCCTTACAATAGTTTATATGATTGGTCCCAGGGACCATTATCACTACAGATTTTTCTGTAGTGCTCAGTTTAAGTTTGTTTTTTTTTTAAATCAGAGCGTTTATTCACCTCCATACATTACAATTTGTATCGTTAGTTTACATGTTATTAGTATACAATAGAGTTTTTTAACACTTCAACTTGGTGTAAAATTCAGTTTAAGTTGACTAGAGCCGCGCTCTGGGAAAACCAGGCTTTATGCTTGTGCTTAAAGTATCGCTCAGACTTATCAGGGACAACAATTTCCACCTAGACCGATTTTCATTAAGAAGAGACTTTCTTTAAATGAAAAATTTCATAAAACCGGAAAGTGTGGTCCCTGATTAGCCTGTGCAGACTGCACATGCTAATCTCGGATGACATTTTGATTGAAGCTGCTGCTCATTTTGATTTCCATTTTAATCTCTGGTGACATTTTGATTAAGCCTCAGATTGAAGCTCAATTGTAAAAAAAACTGAAGACTTTGATTTACAGGCACCTGGATATCAGCCATGGCTGTAAGGACTCTACAAATGAAGCCATGTACACAGACAAAGAGCAGCAACAATTCTATGAGGCTGTGAAAGCCCTGCCATGTCTAAGGTCACTGGATGTTGCTGGCACAAACTTGCAGAATATCATTTTCCAGAAGGACTGCATGTAAGCTTTTGTTTTATTTGAATTTTAAGAAAAAATGTGCTATTGAGACAAGATTTCATTAACGAGTATGGTACTGTTTTTGATTCAATGAAATTGAAAATCCTACATCATTGTTACACATTTATGAAGTATATTAAAATGTATCATTGTTTCAGTAACATGTACTTGTAAAATGTGAAAATAATAAGATGTTGATTTAATGTGAAATAATTCAAATAGAATATGACTCTTCTTAAGAATGGAAATAAGCCTTGCTCCAGGAAATGGGGGCTTAATGCATTTACGGTAAGTGTAGTCCCGCATTAGCCTGTGCTATTCGCTCAGGCTAGTCAGGGATGACACCTTCTGTCTAGATTGTATTTTAGTTAAGAAGAGACTTTCTTTAAATGAAAATAAAAGTGGAAAGTGTCGGAAGCTGAATGTGTAAAACATACAACATTGAATATCAGCTTGGATACCAATTATTGCTTTTGTGTGCACAGAATGTACATTTGTCAAATCAGTGTGTTTTCTTACAGGAATGAATGCCGCAGGTTTGATTATCTGGGTCTATTTGCAACCCATGAGCGTGTTTGCCAGCACACTTTCATTCCGGCCGACAAAGTAAGGCTTGAATCTGCTTTGGTCCTCTGTTTGATTAGGGTGATTGTATTTGATA
This sequence comes from Dreissena rostriformis, assembly GCA_007657795.1. Lineage (NCBI taxonomy): Eukaryota > Metazoa > Mollusca > Bivalvia > Myida > Dreissenidae > Dreissena > Dreissena rostriformis. Next base: position 6,106 of record VMBQ01007528.1, on the reverse strand, counting down.
TTAAGTTCTGCCTGACTTAGCGGTCACCTGCAGTCAGTCTTGGTTCTCCCTGATGAAAATTAATTATTACTTTACCTGAGTTTAATGGTCACCTGCCTTAAGCAGTCAGTGGCCAGTATATTTATTTCAAAAAGCCATTTTCACCTGTGTTTAGCAGTCACAAAAATAAACCTTTAAAAATCTTATTATCTGTAACTGCAGGGGGTGGGGTGTTTAATATTTGATGTGTGGCATCATATGATGGTCCTCTGCTAAGCAGTACCTCAAAGACTTTATGCTTTAGTTCTCTGAATTTACAGGTATCTAACATGTTTCAATTCCATAATTGATTGGTTGTTTAGATAAGTGGTGACGCTAGCGAGGAGCAGCTACTGGTGGCGCTGTGGTCATACCAACACAACCAGGTACTCATGTACCGAGTCTTGGGGGCCGTGAAAGAGCTCGTACGTGATGGGGAGACGTTCTCAACACAGCACGGGTTGGCTTTCTTTGAAGTGAGAACACTTTCATTAAGTTTTAGTTGGTGTTGAGCTTCATTTTTGTAATGTTTTTTAACTTTACTTTTTGCAATCATACTAAACAATTGAGCCTTGCCACAGGAAAACTAGGCTTAATGCATGTGTGTAAAGTGACGTCCTAGATTAGCCTGTGCAGTCTGCACTGGCTAACTAGGGATGACACTTCTTGCCCAGCATGGATTTTTCTTTAGAAGAGACTTCCTTTAAACTAAAATCTGGGACAACACTTAATGCACATGCATTAAGCCCAGTTTTCTCAGAGCGATGCTCAATTGTAAAATTATGAAAGGATTTATTTTATCCTTTCAACTTATATGCTCTGATAAGGTAATATACTCCTATCAGGCTCTTCTTTTTATCTCAACTGAGCACAAAGTCGTCTATCTGTGCGTCTATGCCTGCATGACATGGGCGCCTGCGTCTGTCCGTCAACTGTTTCTTCAAACCACAACTCCTCCTGAACCAAAGGGCAGAATTTGACGAAATAGAAATGTTCCATGTGTGGTCCTCTATGAAAATGTATTAATTATGGCATGGGGCCCAGAAAGGGGTTTTAAAAATAAAAATGTAAAAAAATGAAACTACAGAGGTTAAGTATTTGGTATCTAACATCATTGTCACGAGTTTAACATAGTCTTGTTAAGGGTTATCTTCTTGTCTGAAATCGTAAAGCCCAAGGCTTTCATATTTGGTATGAAGCATCATCTAGAAGTCCTCTATCAAAATTGTTTAAAACACAACCCATCGGTCAAAAATAGCGTCAGCGCAGGCTTAACCAGTTTTACATTGACTTATATTACGAAAAACTTAAAATTCTTCTTGCTTGAAACATGGTGTGTAGTATCATCTAGAGGTCCTGTACAAGTTTGTTCCAATTATAACCCTGGGGTCAAAAATCACCTTTTGCAAGAGATCAACAGTTTTATATAGACTTATAAGGAGAAAACCTTTAACAATATTCTTTTCTTTACCGCAAAGCCCATGGTTTTCATTTTTGGTATGTCATACCATATAGGGGTTCTCTACAAAGTTTGTTCAAATTATGTCCCTGGAGTCAAAAGTTGCCTCACCTCAGGGGTTTCTTGTGTTATTTTGACATGTTCCGTGTATTTCAGGGTTTGCTGACCTACTTTACTAAGTTCTTGTGTTCCGTGGTTTTCAGGGTTTGCTGACCTACCTTACTAAGTTCTTGTGTGTTCCGAATATTTCAGGGTTTGCTGACCTACCTTACTAAGTTCTTGTGTGTTCCGTGTATTTCAGGGTTTGCTGACCTACCTTACTAAGTTCTTGTGTGTTCCGTGTATGTCAGGGTTTGCTGACCTACCTTACTAAGTTCTTGTGTTCGGTGTATTTCATGGTTTGCTGACCTACCTTACTAAGTTCTTGTGTGTTCAGTGTATTTCAGGGTTTGCTGACCTACCTAACTAAGATCTTGTGTGTTCCATGTATTTCAGGGTTTGCTGACCTACCTTACTATGTTCTTGTGTTCGTGTATTTCAGGGTTTGCTGACTTATCCTACTAAGTTCTTGTGTTCCCTGTATTTCAGGGTTTGCTGACCTAACTTACTAAGTTCTTGTGTTTTGTGTATTTCAGGGTTTGCTGACCTACCTTACTAAGTTCTTGTGTTCCATGTATTTCAGGGTTTGCTGACCTACCTTACTAAGTTCTTGTGTGTTCCATGTATTTCAGGGTTGGCTGACCTACCTAACTATGTTCTTGTGTTCATGTATTTTAGGGTTTGCTGACCTACCTTACTAAGTTCTTGTGTGTTCAGTGTATTTCAGGGTTTGCTGACCTACCTAACTAAGTTCTTGTGTGTTCCATGTATTTCAGGGTTTGCTGACCTACCTAACTATGTTCTTGTGTTCGTGTATTTCAGGGTTTGCTGACTTACCTTACTAAGTTCTTGTGTTCCCTGTATTTCAGGGTTTGCTGGCCTACCTTACTAAGTTCTTTTGTGTTTGGTGTATTTCAGGGTTTGTTGGCCTACCTTTCTCAGTTCTTGTGTGTTCCCTGTATTTCAGGGTTTGCTGACCTACCTTACTAAGTTCTTGTGTTCTGTGTATTTCAGGGTTTTCTGACTTACCTTACTAAGTTCTTGTGTTCCTCTTATTTCAGGGTTTGCTGACCTACCTTACTAAGTTCTTGTGTGTTCCATGTATTTCAGGATTTGCTGACCTACCTTACTATGTTCTTGTGTTCGTGTATTTCAGGGTTTGCTGACTGACCTTACTAAGTTCTTGTGTTCCCTGTATTTCAGGGTTTGCTGGCCTACCTTACTAAGTTCTTATGTGTTTTGTGTATTTCAGGGTTTGCTGGCCTACCTTTCTCAGTTCTTGTGTGTTCCGTGTATTTCAGGGTTTGCTGACCTACCTTACTAAGTTCTTGTGTTCCCTGTATTTCAGGGTTTGCTCACCTACCTTACTAAGTTCTTGTGTTCCCTGTATTTCAGGGTTTGCTGACCTACCTTACTAAGTTCTTGTGAGTTCCGTGTATTTCAGGGTTTTGCTGACCTACCTTACTAAGTTCTTGTGTTTCCTGTATTTCAGGGTTTGCTGACCTACCTTACTAAGTTCTTGTGTGTTCCGTGTATTTCAGGGTTTGCTGACCTACCTTACTTAGTTCTTGTGTTCCGTGTATTTCAGGGTTTGCTGACCTACCTAACTAAGTTCTTGTGTGTTCCATATATTTCAGGGTTTGCTGACCTTCCTTGCTTAGTTCTTGTGTTCCGTGTATTTTCGGGTTTGCTGACTTACCTTACTAAGTTCTTGTGTTCTGTGTATTTCAGAGTTTGCTGACGTACCTTACTAAGTTCTTGTGTACCGTGTATTTCAGGGTTTGCTGACCTACCTTACTAAGTTCTTGTGTGTTCCGTGTATTTCAGGGTTTGCTGACCTATCTTACTAAGTTCTTGTGTTCCGTGTATTTCAGGGTTTGCTGACCTACCTTACTAAGTGCAGTGAGTGGGACTCGAATTTGGCCAGTGATGAACACCTGGAGGAGAAGAACATCTACAGTATCCTGTAGGCTGTTCATCTGGACTGATACTTCTAAATCTCATACCTAGTCTCAACTTTAAATTTTGACCAATTAGAAGGCTTATAGTATTTGAGTTGATTTTCATTGGATGGATTTTAAAGATGAAGACTTAACTTGGGGCTTAATGCATGTTTAAAAAGCTTCGTCCCAGATAAGCCTATGCAGTCTGCAGTCCAAGACAACACTTTCGGCCTAAACTAGATTTTCGCTAAGGAGAGACTTCAATCAAATGAAATATACACCATACTAAACAGGCTAATCTGGGAGGACACTTTACAGACATGCATTGGGTCCTGTTTTCCCAGAGCAAACTTATTTGTATAGTATAAAGGTCTTTGAAGCCAATGCTTATGAAAATTATAGTCAATACAATTTAGGGACAATGTAGAATCTGGCTAGTGATTAACAAATAAAATTGCTATTAAATTCTTGTATCTTGGTTAAAAAAAATGCATCCATAATTTAATAAGATCTCTATTTTTCAACAGTTTTTTGTGGAAAAAGGTAATTTATGTTGAATAAGTAGAGCATATCTATCCTGTATTTTCTGTAAAACTGACATTTAATACAAAACCTCTTTATCTTTCAGGTATATTATATATTACATGGTATACAACTCTCCTGTGAAGAAAGCAATAAGTGTTCAGCAAAGAAGGTATTTCTACCCACTTTTGAGAAATGTATTGAATCTACTGGTAATCACATCTCAATTTTTTATCTGAAAACAGTAAGTTTTATTGACTTTCATTTTTAAAGTTCTGTATAAAATAATAAAGTATTAAGCTTGATTTGTTGCATGATATTCATAATTGTAATTTATACATGTATAAATTAAAAAACTGCAAAAAAAACAAAAACATGTTCAATCACCTGTAGCTCCTAATATTTCAGATATGTTCCTTCTGTTGAAAGGGTTACTGTATATTTGGTTTTTGAGTCAGACAGAAAATGTTCCATTTAGTTTGGTGCCCATTGGATGTTAAATAATCTGCTCCAAAATATAATAAAGCCTCGCTCTGTGAAAAGGGGGTTTAATGCATGTGCGTAAAGTATCGTCCCAGATTAGCCTGTGTCATCCACACAGGCTTATCAGGGACAACACCTTCCGCCTTAAGTGGATTTTTGCTAAGAAGAGACTTTCTTTTAACGAAAAACATCATAAAAGCGGAATGTTTCCTCCCTGATAAGCCTGTGCAGACTGCACAGGCTAATCTGGGACGACACTTTACCTCACATGCCATTAAACCCATTTCCACAGAGCCGGGCTCAATTGTTTTCTTATTCATTGTATCAAATGTTGTTGCAATGTTGGCCAAAAAAAGTAGTCTGGTTACTAGAATGATACGGGAACTGTCAAAGACTGAGAGCATATAGACTTAGTTACTAAATGAGTGTGACATCCTCCCCAACACTAATCGATGTGATAAAGTGACATTACTGCTATCAGCAGCCAACACCCTCAATGATGAGACAACCAGACGAATATGTACTTTCGTTCATATGTGTATTATGTCAAAGTAATTGTATTGTGTTTAAAAACAAACAGACGTTTAATGTATCTCATTATACATACTATTCAGAATGTAAATAATATTTATGTAAATAGTATATGACTAAAGGTTCATTTATATAAATGTATATTTGCATTATACTCTAATATATTTAAAATCACTGAAAAGTGGAAATAAAAAGTATATATACTACATGTAGTAGGAATATTCATAATTATGAATACAATATCTATTGAAGACAGAAAAACAATAGGCACATATAATTATGTTTAAATCTCTATCTATGAGGAGCGTTATTTTTAATTATCAGTGTGTATAACCACTGACTTCAGAAAACAGGGACAGTAAAACAAATTGTTCACAGTAACATTTGTAAATTTTACTAAATTGAAAAAATCAGTAATGTAACTTTTCTTTATGATTATTAGTTGACATACTACTGATGAAGGCATTGGGCAAAACATGTATACTTTTTAAATAATTAAAATTAACAATTAAATAAATAAAAATAACAAAACTGACATGTTTGTATGATTATTTAATTTAGTGTACAAATGTAAGGCACAAATCACATTCTTTGGAGCAAAAATCAGTGTTACATCAGGGTGTTTTCTCAGACATTACTATGGTAATGCTTGTAACTGTGTAAGTGTGTACTTCTGTTTCAAGGCGGTTCCTAGAACAACTTCTAGTCATTTTCAAGACACTGAACTACCCTGGAAGCTGGAAATCAGCTTTGAATTCTCAGAGGAACAAGGTCAGTTACACACTGTAGTATGAACTGAAAGGTAAAATTACTTGCTATTCATTATTTCATGTGAATTGAGGAACAACAGTAAACTCTGTTTTTAACAATACTGCTTATTGTGACAATTAATATGAGCCTTGCACTGGGAAGAGGGGGCTCAATGAGAGGGGGCTCAATGCATGTGCGTTAAGTGTCATTCCAGCTGGGAAGAGGGGGCTCAATGAGAGGTGGCTCAATGAGAGGTGGCTCAATGCATGTGCGTTAAGTGTCATTCCAGCTGGGAAGAGGG
>VMBQ01007527.1:21862-41631 GCA_007657795.1 Dreissena rostriformis | reverse complement strand
TAAATTCAAAATTAAAAACTTTAATGAGAGTTCTTAAACTATTACCTTCGGATCAATAAATAATGGATAACAGATACTATTTTGTTCTAAATAATAGTGTCATACGCCGTTGATGAGCCCCTTTATGCCTGCACAATTCTATAGAATACTTCCTTCATATCATTTACAGAACTTCCCTCTAGGAACATTCGTTGTCTCAGCTCTATATCTATCTCTCCAATGCGCCTCCTTAGCATATTCAGGATAAAATCCGAGTCATCCCCGTTTTCATTTTCACACTGCCTCTTTCTGTTCTTTATCTCCAGTGTCAGCATCTCCAGCTCCATCTTTATCTTGCTGAACCACAACATCGGCTCTGGGGACGCGACAATGGCTTTTCGTATCGTTTTCAGTCTCAGTAATACCCTGGGGCCTTGCTCCATCATTTCCGTGATATCTGCTATCCATTTACGCTGCAGCGCATCCTCCAAGCCACACGCTGCCATTAAATTTCTCTCATGAATCAGGTAATATCGAAGTTGCTTTTCTCAATAGCTGTCTTAAGCTCTCCCAGTCCGTCATGCAGCCAGTGAACTTAGCTGCATGCATGAAACTCTGTTTGTGGGGTGTTTTCCGCTTGCCATAAAATGATGTTTTTCAACACGTACGATGTTATTTCTTTATTATTTGGTTTCATTATATCTTTGAGGATCATTTTAAGTATAACATACACTTTAGCTTGTGTGTCATTAAGGTTGTTCACGAGTTCTGACTCTCCGGTGTTAAAGCAAATCCTCCACTCCATGTGCCTTGATTCACTTCCCTTAAATCCTACCGGGGTAAGATAGGCTCCTAATGATACGACCTTTTGGACTATGAATGGTGGCGGCCAATGACGGGCTCTGGCAGCCCATCTTTGGAGGATGCTGGGACAGAGACATCGTATTGTACAGAATACATATACATAAATAACTTATTGTTTACAACCACGACGAATTTAACAGGATAAATAGTCACACTTTATCGCAAACAAATGGTACAATAAACAAAAAAACAAAAAACATTGTATTGGAAAATACTTAAAAAGCAAGCAGTTTCGATTTCAAGAATATTCGAACATATTCGCGGTACATTAGCAGTAATTATCGATTGATGCTTATTTAATATATGTTTGTTTATGACTACGCTATTAAACTCAAATGATAATAATATCTCTACTTACGGAACAAAAGTACGCGAATGTTAATTTCCCTTGTGTAATAACCTCGCTTAATTTCTACTTCTACCCACGGCTGATTGATTTAGGTTTTCTATAAATAGCTTTTATGTCAACACACTTGAATAGCACATTAATCAAAGCGCTGTGAATTGCATATATCTTAAGATCTTTTAGGTTTAGAGTTATCACGATTGGCATCCAAACAGTACACTTAGAAGCTAATTTGCTACCGAGAAGCTAACGGAACAGGCTCATGGAAGCTGAACACTAACAAATGGCCATGGACATAAACACACGTCGCTTCTTTTATGGCCCTATCGTTTAAAAATAAAACCGCGGAACACCAGTGCTAGAATTGTAAAAACTTATTTTGATTTTATACTGTTTTCTGTACAACTTACCCATTGCTTACACAAGTTTGCAATACACAATTGTAATCGAAAAATAACGTTTATGTGCGTAAAGTGTGGCCCCATATTAGCCTGTACGGACTGTACTGCAAATGCTTATCTGGGACAACCCTTGATGCTATGCGTTAAACCCCGTTTTCCCAGAGCGAGGCTCAATTGTATTAACCAGTAGCGCTGCGAGGTTGCGACGGAGCACCGATAACGTGAAGTTACGTTTGCATGATAATCACAATAGATAAACTTACAAAATAATTGAATGTCAGTGGACATCGATTATAATCTAACAAGTATTTTTCCCCAAAGATATCAACATACATTTTTTTATCTTTAGCATTGTAGTTACATTTTCACGATTTGATTGAATCCGAAAAAAAGTGTTTTAAGACATTATTTGTTGAAATGATAAAAAAATGTCACTTTTAAGATCAAAATATGTTATAAGGACAATCTTTGCAAGTAGTTGAAATTGGGTTTAAACTGTCAAATTGCAGAATAAAAGGTTTTTCGTTACGCACGTTTTTGTACTTATTAACCAAACGATGAGTAAACCGGTTGAACTTTTGCGTACTCGTGTGATAATTGGTACAATCATACAAACGCGGATAAAACATCTCATACACCCGATTAATTTCATTTAAAAAGCGGAAGTTTCAATCGGTTTAACCAAAATTATGTGTAATTCTGATGATTACCCATCACTGTTAAGCCAAACATTCAATTAGTACTAGCGGCTTTGAAAGTGTTGTTTAATTGTTTCCAAACCCATACATAATGTTTGTCATGTTTATTCAATATCTGTGTAAAATGATTTTTAAGAGTGTTTGTTTGAACATTTTGTTCACGGTAAACGTAATACCTTATACATAAAGGTGACAAAATAATTTTTGGCAAAAGAGCAAACTGCAAATTTGTACTGTTTTGCTAGTTTGTAATTACAGGGCAAAATTTACTGCAGAACATACGACCCACGTCATGCGAAATGGGATTTTTTTGTTGTACCTCCTGACCAGCCTGCGTAGTCGCGCAGTCTGGTCAGGGGCTGTCCGGTCTGCTATAAAGTCACGCAAGGAAAGAGTAGCTCTTGAAGAGACTGCGAAACTGTGCATGCTGGTCTGAAGCTACACTGGTCGCGGGAGACATAAGACACATTTTCGCACGACGCGGATCATATCTTCCTGTGTTGTTTGTTCTTCCTTTTTATACAATACCATTATTTTAAACATTTTGTCTAAAGATCAAATAAATACTTCTACGATACTTTAAATTCATCTTTTACTTCATGTGTTGACGTCTTAACTTCATATGTTGACCTCTTAACTTCACGTGTTGACCTCTTTACTTCATGTGTTGACCTCTTAACTTCATGTGTTGACCTCTTAACTTCATGTGTTGACCTCTTAACTTCATGAGTTGACCTCTTAACTTCATGTGTTGACCTCTTAACTTCATGTGTTGACCTCTTAACTTCATGTGTTGACCTCTTAACTTCATGTGTTGACCTCTTAACTTCATGTGTTGACCTCTTAACTTCATGTGTTGACCTCTTAACTTCATGTGTTGACCTCTTAACTTCATGTGTTGACCTCTTAACTTCATGTGTTGACCTCTTAACTTCATGTGTTGACCTCTTAACTTCATGTGTTGACCTCTTAACTTCATGTGTTGACCTCTTAACTTCATGTGTTGACCTCTTAACTTCATGTGTTGACCTCTTAACTTCATGTGTTGACCTCTTAACTTCATGTGTTGACCTCTTAACTTCATGTGTTGACCTCTTAACTTCATGTGTTGACCTCTTAACTTCATGTGTTGACCTCTTAACTTCATGTGTTGACCTCTTAACTTCATGTGTTGACCTCTTAACTTCATGTGTTGACCTCTTAACTTCATGTGTTGACCTCTTAACTTCATGTGTTGACCTCTTAACTTCATGTGTTGACCTCTTAACTTCATGTGTTGACCTCTTAACTTCATGTGTTGACCTCTTAACTTCATGTGTTGACCTCTTAACTTCATGTGTTGACCTCTTAACTTCATGTGTTGACCTCTTAACTTCATGTGTTGACCTCTTAACTTCATGTGTTGACCTCTTAACTTCATGTGTTGACCTCTTAACTTCATGTGTTGACCTCTTAACTTCATGTGTTGACCTCTTAACTTCATGTGTTGACCTCTTAACTTCATGTGTTGACCTCTTAACTTCATGTGTTGACCTCTTAACTTCATGTGTTGACCTCTTAACTTCATGTGTTGACCTCTTAACTTCATGTGTTGACCTCTTAACTTCATGTGTTGACCTCTTAACTTCATGTGTTGACCTCTTAACTTCATGTGTTGACCTCTTAACTTCATGTGTTGACCTCTTAACTTCATGTGTTGACCTCTTAACTTCATGTGTTGACCTCTTAACTTCATGTGTTGACCTCTTAACTTCATGTGTTGACCTCTTAACTTCATGTGTTGACCTCTTAACTTCATGTGTTGACCTCTTAACTTCATGTGTTGACCTCTTAACTTCATGTGTTGACCTCTTAACTTCATGTGTTGACCTCTTAACTTCATGTGTTGACCTCTTAACTTCATGTGTTGACCTCTTAACTTCATGTGTTGACCTCTTAACTTCATGTGTTGACCTCTTAACTTCATGTGTTGACCTCTTAACTTCATGTGTTGACCTCTTAACTTCATGTGTTGACCTCTTAACTTCATGTGTTGACCTCTTAACTTCATGTGTTGACCTCTTAACTTCATGTGTTGACCTCTTAACTTCATGTGTTGACCTCTTAACTTCATGTGTTGACCTCTTAACTTCATGTGTTGACCTCTTAACTTCATGTGTTGACCTCTTAACTTCATGTGTTGACCTCTTAACTTCATGTGTTGACCTCTTAACTTCATGTGTTGACCTCTTAACTTCATGTGTTGACCTCTTAACTTCATGTGTTGACCTCTTAACTTCATGTGTTGACCTCTTAACTTCATGTGTTGACCTCTTAACTTCATGTGTTGACCTCTTAACTTCATGTGTTGACCTCTTAACTTCATGTGTTGACCTCTTAACTTCATGTGTTGACCTCTTAACTTCATGTGTTGACCTCTTAACTTCATGTGTTGACCTCTTAACTTCATGTGTTGACCTCTTAACTTCATGTGTTGACCTCTTAACTTCATGTGTTGACCTCTTAACTTCATGTGTTGACCTCTTAACTTCATGTGTTGACCTCTTAACTTCATGTGTTGACCTCTTAACTTCATGTGTTGACCTCTTAACTTCATGTGTTGACCTCTTAACTTCATGTGTTGACCTCTTAACTTCATGTGTTGACCTCTTAACTTCATGTGTTGACCTCTTAACTTCATGTGTTGACCTCTTAACTTCATGTGTTGACCTCTTAACTTCATGTGTTGACCTCTTAACTTCATGTGTTGACCTCTTAACTTCATGTGTTGACCTCTTAACTTCATGTGTTGACCTCTTAACTTCATGTGTTGACCTCTTAACTTCATGTGTTGACCTCTTAACTTCATGTGTTGACCTCTTAACTTCATGTGTTGACCTCTTAACTTCATGTGTTGACCTCTTAACTTCATGTGTTGACCTCTTAACTTCATGTGTTGACCTCTTAACTTCATGTGTTGACCTCTTAACTTCATGTGTTGACCTCTTAACTTCATGTGTTGACCTCTTAACTTCATGTGTTGACCTCTTAACTTCATGTGTTGACCTCTTAACTTCATGTGTTGACCTCTTAACTTCATGTGTTGACCTCTTAACTTCATGTGTTGACCTCTTAACTTCATGTGTTGACCTCTTAACTTCATGTGTTGACCTCTTAACTTCATGTGTTGACCTCTTAACTTCATGTGTTGACCTCTTAACTTCATGTGTTGACCTCTTAACTTCATGTGTTGACCTCTTAACTTCATGTGTTGACCTCTTAACTTCATGTGTTGACTTCTTAACTTCATATGTTGACCTCTTAACTTCATGTGTTGACCTCTTAACTTCATGTGTGTTGACCTCTTAACTTCATGTGTTGACCTCTTAACTTCATGAGTTGACCTTTCCGACCTACTTCGGTCTAGTTCCATCAAATACATTAAGACTATTCGTTCTTTATTTAATTTCAATCACAACTCGTTTACAAATTCATTCGTTATAAACTATTTCATGTTATGAATTTACCATTGAAGAACAAAATCACGTAAATTGTATCGGTATATACTAAAATGTGACAGTTACATGGACTAACAGGTTAGAACTGACACAGTTAACATCCGTGCGCAGTATGTTTCACTAACTGTGTTAGCAATTCTTAAATATCTGTCAAATTGTAGTTTAACAAATAACGTGCTGTGTTTTATTTACAAATCGTGTTTTCAAACGCCCTGTTAAGTAAATATGTATTAAACTATGCTCTTAAATCCGCATAAAACAAAATCGACCCTGTCAACGATTGCGCGTTTATTCGAGCAACAACTGTAAATCTGATTGTATTGTGTTTGAATAATTAACAATAAAGATAAAAAACTAAAGTGCCTCATATGCTTGTCACGACCTTTCCATTGTTAACAGATATACATTTCCATTACAAATATAAACAAACTTATATCTTAAACTGTATAATAAAACGTATTACATTATGAAAGAAATCGTGCTTCAAGCTATCATTTTGTGACGTTATCACACATTGTTCGTTGGGGACACACATAGGAACAAGACACAAAGTTCGTTTCTCTTTTCATCGCGATTAATTTCTGTTGAATACTTTCTAATACAACGCTTGCTAATGTTCGTGAAATACAATCTAATGGCCGAATGGCCCCGCTGCAGAACAAAGATTGACTTCTCTAGTCACTGGCTAAAGGTGGACTGATCTCTCTAACCAAAGTACCCATAAACATAAGATAATACTATTCCTTTTAACATATTTGATTGGTCAAAGCATTATTGACTACTTGTTGTCTTCTAATTGGTCTGGTCATATAGTTCCCTTGCTATTAGTTAATTGCCGATTGGTTGATCGCTAAATTACTGTTCTACAGGACACTCCCCATGAATATAGTAACAAAATCCATTCATGTATTTACCCATTTATCGAATAATCCCTACAGACATCTGATTTGACTATTTGTGGTGACAGAAAATCGTATAGTTCAATTGATGTGAAAGAAAATTTAATAAGATTAGAATTACCGTATCAATACTGTTGACCACCCTATCAACTGGATACATTGATAAATATACGTCTCTAAGAAGCAGATTCACATATCTAAATATACTATCTTTGACCTTTCAAATTGTTAATTTAGTCTACTTTAACAATGAATGCTAAGATATGTCATGTTTCTACTTGCGAAATGGCCAATATATCATAAACATTTGCTATTAAATTTCCAAACTTCATTTATGTTATTATTGTTCCTAACATTCAAATATTTTCTTTATAGAACCCTTATTATTATGAGATAAGATTAATCATTAATTAAAATAGTTATTTTATTTATAAATATTGATGTAAATAGACTTTTAACATTTTCTTACATTATTAAAACATCTATTTCTATTTATGAAATTATGGTTGGATCTGCAGCTATGTTACAATTTGTTGATAATGTTACTACTTTTGACAAGGAAATATGAAAACTTACCTTCCCTTGAAGTCTTGAAAAGGATATGTATTTCCAATGGTATACTATTACAGGTATTCGATACACAAACCTTTTGCAAAGTATCCACTCACAAAGAAATTAATATTGTTAAAATTTTAATCTTTTCAATATTGTAATCGCCAAACTTATGGCAATTTTTTTAATTTGTATTCATCCAATGTCAATCTTCAGTTTAAATTCTGCACACAATTAATTTCGCCTACGAACAAACGCTGGCCATGTATATCAAATTGTTGAAGTGTTCTTAAATAATTCAAAATACATGTACATAAGTGTTCGTGATGTCAATCGCACAGGAACATTGCAATTCGTGTGTTGGTCATTTCAAAATGGTGTATGTTATCTAATGCTTTGTGTTGTCACTAGCGCCATTTTAAAATGGAAGACAGAAGGTATACTAGTGCATGATTTGAATATCGCTCTGGGAAAACGGGGCTTAATGCATGTGCGTACAGTGTCGTCCCAGATTAGCCTGTTCCGTCCACACAGGCTTATCAAGGACAACAATTTCCGCTTTTATATTATTTTTCTTTTGAATGAAGTTTCTTTTAAGCGAATATCAAGTTTAGGCGGCAAACGCACATGCATGTATCCCCGTTTTCTCACAGTGAGGCTCATTTACCATTACGGGACTTTCTGTGGAGCTCGCTAAAACGGCATAAGAAGATATCGCACGTAGATGAGCAAACATATTTTCTTTAAATTATGCTATAATAAATTTATTGAATAATTTATTATACTTAAAGTACAACTAAGCTACTAAATATTGGTCTGGAAAATTTATTACATTGGAAAAAACATTGCTGAATTTAATAAATAAATCACAGAGGTATTATATATTGAATAAAAATACATATAATTCAATAATTGAACGACTATTTATGTACGCTTTGTTTCGAAATCAGCTGAAACGAAAGTTTCTACATGTAACCTATGATTATTGAGTAAGGATTTCATTATCATACTTTGAAATTCCGGATGTTGTTGAATTAAAATAAATGTTGCGTAAACATGCATAGTGTTCTCGAGGTGCGGAGTTTAAACACGAACCAACATACTTTCGGAATTGTTTTGATTTAAATAGAATATTTCAGTCACCGAATTTAGACTTTTTTCTTGAATTGTATAATGTGACCTTTTTGTTAGATGGTAATATGTGTCGTGTTCTGAGAAAACTGGGCATAATGCTTGTGCGTAAATTGCAGTCCGCACAGGCTAATCTGGGACGACAATTTCCGCTTTTATGGAATTTTTCGTTTAGCGAAAATACAGTTTAGGCGGAAAGTGTCGTCCCTGATTAGCCTGTGCGGACTGCACAGGCTAATCTGCATTGACATTTTACGCAAATGCATTATGCCCAGTTTTCCCAGAACACGACACATATAGCAATACAATGATTGATCAAACGTTGACCTTTGCCAACCGAAAAGAATATGATACACAACGATCAACCTTTTGAAGTGCCATTTCANGTCTTGAAATCAATACTTAAATGTTTTAAATATACTTTTTGTTACTAATCATAATAGTGTATTTCTAGTGTGCTTTCTTGAATAATGTGTGATTGTGAAATAAAATTAGTAGAAGACATTTGAGTTTGGATTTAATAATTGTTCACAAATTCAACGTGGACTGGTGGCAGCAAATTTACCGCTGTTTGCCCAAACTAATCCATGTTGTTTTGGGCCATGCGATATAACTGACCGGTGGGGAGAAAACGGTTACAGTATTGTTAATGTTGTATGTGCGGGATCAAGAAAATGTTTTGAAATTCTAATTATATTTTTTTTATGTCCCCCAGTCATTGTTTTTGCCCTGTCTGTTTGTTGGTTTGTTTGTTGGTTTGCATCAAACTTAAATATTTGCCATAACTTTTGCAATATTGAACATAGCAACTTCATATTTGGCACATATGTTTATCTCATAAAGTTCACATTTTGAGTGTTGAAAGATCAAGGTGATCCTTCAAGGTCAAAGGTCAAATATATGAGACAAAATCGCCTAATAGGGGACATAGTGTTTCACAAACACATCTTGTTGTTTATTAATTTGAACATAACATCGCTTCAACAACTGGTCGTTTTAGCTGAATATCAATGAACTTGTCATGCTTGTCTTAAATTTGTTGCTAGTTGTGTTAGCCAAATTGTTTGTGATCATTAGAAATATCATAATATGGTGTTGAAAGATATTTTTCTGACAAAAAACATTTAATATAGAACTATTCAAGTCCGCATATATTAGTGCACTGCAAAAGGGAATATAAAACGCAGAGCTCCAGATAAAGTTTTGTGAAATTCTTAACGTTACTACCAGATTTTCAAACAAAATTCTTAACTCTGAAATTTTATTCTTAATGTTACTACTAAGTTTTGGAAAATAATTCTTAACTCTTCTAAATGACCTAAAAATAATAATGATGGGTATTTTCATGCAAAAAATCAAAAAAAACATACTTGAAACTTTATTTATACGAGTTCAACAGTGTCTATTCAGTATTATACTATCAAATTTATACTTGTTAGGAATAAATGCAGTAGTCAAACCAACAGAACACATGTGGAATATCAATAACATAATGAGACAGAATAACTTTTTAAAGCACACAACACGTTATCAGTATTACGAAAATTGCATTGACAACTATTTCACGGTCGCAAAATTATATGACAACTCGGAAACATGCTACAAATGTCAATAAACTGGCCACAAAGATATATAAATCAATCCACTATTAAGCATAAATTTGATCAGGAACAAACTGTTAATGCTCCGATTACAACGATCTGATCGAGTTGCGGAATGTGATTTCGTTTAACTGTAAAAACTGATGACATATTTACTCGGAAGTGTTTGATGCGCGTGCGCATTGACAGAAAGACTGTACACGCCGCTTTTATTAGAAAAAAATGCGCTTCGTTAAACAAACCCGATAACCATTCTATATAAGTACCGAAAAGATCTTTAATACGCGAAAAGAACTGAATAAAAATCGATAACGAACCGATGTAAAAATATTATTCGTAACTTGATTTTGTAATTCTTAATGAAAGAACCAGATTTTAAAATAAATACCTAACGGACTTGAAAATAATTCTTCATTACGAAAATACGACCCTTATCTGGAGCTCTGATAAAACGGATATTTTGGGAGATTTAAAATGTGCTTGTCGTGCTTGCGTGCATTGCAACGTAAAAACTAGGAATTTGCCTCGAATGAGAGACTATATAAAGTACTCATCTGGTGTCAAATATTTATATAACGGGAAATAGTGCTTAACTTTAATAAAGCCTGCACTTTATTTCGTCAAAAAAGAGTAAATAATAAGATTCGTACGTGGATTTGAAGTTTCTTAGCGGAGCTAATGTTTAAAATTTTCTACTTGACGTGCTAGCCAAAATAACGTCACAGACCACGTGGTATAGACACACTGATTATAAAGTCTGCTCAGCTGTTCCTCTTAGCCATCCATGATTGTCATACAATCTTCATTTTTGTCTCATTCTTAAACATTAAAGGGAGATGATGTTACAGATTTCCCCGACATCTTTTCGCTGAATTCATGTGGGATGTGCTTGGTAATAAGTTTACCATACTATTGAAAAGCTGGTATCTTGCATAGCTTTCTCGCAAGGAGCACAGCATACAAATGTAAATGCAGTAACTTTGGAAGGAGAAAAATAAAATATTTTCATGTTATGGTGATTTTTATTGAATATTGCACAAATAATTACCAGTCCTGCATTGACACATTTGTTTTATAATTCTGAAGCAAATTTATAGTTCATTTTATCTTTTCTTTCATCAGGACATGCCGCCTACGAGCATGAGCCTTGACAAAAATTATTATTACATTTTGAAGCTCAAACAACCAAACATCTTAAGAAACTTCNTTGTAGTATTTTATTATGTGCACAAATAAAATTATTATTATTATTATAAGCAAATTTATAGTTAATTTTATCTTTTCTTTCATCAGGACATGCCGCCAACGAGAATGAGCCTTGACAAAAATTAATATTACATTTTGAAGCTCAAACAACCAAACTATTAAGAAACTTCTGTCTCAAAGTATCTAGGAATACCCTCTCCCCCTCCTCGCTCAGGTGTACTCCATCACGAACCCAATGGCCCTCCTCTTTTACGTAAAACATGTACGCCAGCGGAAATTTCTTGCCAACATGTTTCTCTATGAACACTGCAATTTTCGCAAACTAAGCAGCGTCGAGAGCCGCCTCTCAAAATTCCCACCGTCTTTGCCTTGTATTTTGGCAAGGAGCACAGCGTAAGAATGTAGTAACTTTGCCTTGTCGTTTGGCAAGGAGCACAACGTAAGAATGCAGTAACTTTGCCTTGTCATTTTTAACCAGGTTTTCCGAAGGAAAAAACTGGTTATTAGATTGGCGAATGCGGGCCGGCTGGCGGGCTGGCTGGCGGGCGGGCGGAACAAGCTTGTCCGGGCCATAACTATGTCGTTCATTGTCAGATTTTAAAATCATTTGGCACATTTGTTCANCTTTATCAGTATTACGAAAATTGCATTGACAACTATTTCACGGTCGCAAAATTATATGACAACTCGGAATCATGCTACAAATGTCAATAAACTGGCCACAAAGATATATAAATCAATCCACTATTAAGCATAAATTTGATCAGGAACAAACTGTTAATGCTCCGATTACAACGATCTGATCGAGTTGCGGAATGTGATTTCGTTTAACTGTAAAAACTGATGACATATTTACTCGGAAGTGTTTGATGCGCGTGCGCATTGACAGAAAGACTGTACACGCCGCTTTTATTAGAAAAAAATGCGCTTCGTTAAACAAACCCGATAACCATTCTATATAAGTACCGAAAAGATCTTTAATACGCGAAAAGAACTGAATAAAAATCGATAACGAACCGATGTAAAAATATTATTCGTAACTTGATTTTGTAATTCTTAATGAAAGAACCAGATTTTAAAATAAATACCTAACGGACTTGAAAATAATTCTTCATTACGAAAATACGACCCTTATCTGGAGCTCTGATAAAACGGATATTTTGGGAGATTTAAAATGTGCTTGTCGTGCTTGCGTGCATTGCAACGTAAAAACTAGGAATTTGCCTCGAATGAGAGACTATATAAAGTACTCATCTGGTGTCAAATATTTATATAACGGGAAATAGTGCTTAACTTTAATAAAGCCTGCACTTTATTTCGTCAAAAAAGAGTAAATAATAAGATTCGTACGTGGATTTGAAGTTTCTTAGCGGAGCTAATGTTTAAAATTTTCTACTTGACGTGCTAGCCAAAATAACGTCACAGACCACGTGGTATAGACACACTGATTATAAAGTCTGCTCAGCTGTTCCTCTTAGCCATCCATGATTGTCATACAATCTTCATTTTTGTCTCATTCTTAAACATTAAAGGGAGATGATGTTACAGATTTCCCCGACATCTTTTCGCTGAATTCATGTGGGATGTGCTTGGTAATAAGTTTACCATACTATTGAAAAGCTGGTATCTTGCATAGCTTTCTCGCAAGGAGCACAGCATACAAATGTAAATGCAGTAACTTTGGAAGGAGAAAAATAAAATATTTTCATGTTATGGTGATTTTTATTGAATATTGCACAAATAATTACCAGTCCTGCATTGACACATTTGTTTTATAATTCTGAAGCAAATTTATAGTTCATTTTATCTTTTCTTTCATCAGGACATGCCGCCTACGAGCATGAGCCTTGACAAAAATTATTATTACATTTTGAAGCTCAAACAACCAAACATCTTAAGAAACTTCTGTCTCAAAGTATCTAGGAATACCCTCTCCCCCTCCTCGCTCAGGTGTACTCCATCACAAACCCAATGGCCCTCCTCTTTTACGTAAAACATGTACGCCAGCGGAAATTTCTTGCCAACATGTTTCTCTATAAACACTGCAATTTTCGCAAACTGAGCAGCGTCGAGAGCCGCCTCTCAAAATTCCCACCGTCTTTGCCTTGTATTTTGGCAAGGAGCACAGCGTAAGAATGTAGTAACTTTGCCTTGGCGTTTGGCAAGGAGCACAGCGTAAGAATGCAGTAACTTTGCCTTGTATTTTGGCAAGGAGCACAGCGTAAGAATGTAGTAACTTTGCCTTGTATTTTGGCAAGGAGCACAGCGTAAGAATGTAGTAACTTTGCCTTGTCGTTTGGCAAGGAGCACAGCGTAAGAATGCAGTAACTTTGCCTTGTCATTTTATATAGGTATCATGATTTTTTTTAAACAAATTAGTATTTGTTCAGTAAAGTGCAATCGCGCGTTCGTAATAGGAAGTCCCCACACTGATCCGACATTTTTCTAACCGTTCAAACGCGCGATTGCACTTAACTGAAAAAATACTTACTTGTTAAAAAAAATCATGATACCTATAGAAAACTCTCACGAATGAGCGGGCTCCCCACTATTTCCCATTAAAAATGGTGAAATATTTAAATAGACATCCTTAAAAATGTTAACTGGGTCGTGCTATATTCTCCCAACAAAAGTCACTTGGTATAGGCACCGTGATAATAACTAAATTAAAAAACCCACAATATTATATATATAATATAGATTGTATATATAAACATAGAAATAATGTGAACAAATTCTTCTTGAGATTTATCAAAAAGACACGCATAAGACATGTAACTCATTTACCAGAGTTCTACGCACATAATGTTAATATAACATTAATTAGTTTGCAAAACTGTGCTTATTGTAAATAATACATTAGCTTCCTTGTTCCAATAGGTATTACTATGCTTAATTGAAGCTACAAACATAGTTAATATGCTTACTTGCTTCTATACACACTGGTTGTACATCATCGACTAATTTGCAACTTCATGCACACTGCAAGAACCTTATGTTAAATTATTTACTAGTCATGTAGTAGGAGAAGGTAAAATGCATAATGGGCTCTAGGAATGATGTTAATAGTGGAGAAAGGCTTGGGCCAATTCTTTTCGTGATGTCGCTCTTCATCGCTGGCCCACGTGGCCGTCATCTAGCTCTGATGGATAGTAGTGTCAATGGTTGGACACACGTGATTCCCACCCAAAATCCGAGCTTGATAGAGTCGGAGGATAGGTTACCGGTGATTCCTATCATTGTTGTTGGTGCTTTGGTCCGCTTTGGTTTTGGTTTTTAGGTGATACACCTACGGGAGCACCCGGGGTTTTGTNTATTTCGGTTTGCAATGTTTATGTGCTGCAAATTAGACGACTATGGAATCAATGTGTTGTGGCCTGATGAACACTGCCCCTGCATCCCCCCCCCCTCTGTTTTTCAACGGACGAGAACACGGCCGATGTACCATACCATAAGAAAAAAAAAAAAAACATTATGAACAAGCTTCATGATGAGAAGGCCAACATGTTATTTCTAAATTGTTCACAAGCTTTAACCATAGCCATATAAGGAAAACTGCCAAGCCAACTGACGGCCATGTTATACAACGGAACGAAACCATTTTCGAACTCGTCTCAGATGACATTAGAACAAATGTTCAGAAAAGTTTTATTATGATTAGGCAAGAAATGTGACTTTAAGAGTATTCACAAGCGTTTGCTTTTATATGACCAAGTGACATAGTTTGTAAACCAAAATTACTTAGTTTCCACATCGGCCCAGATTTCATTAGAACAAATGTTTTGGGGATAATTAGAAAAGTTTGAGCGATAAATATGGCCTCAAGAGTGTTCATAAGGTAAAAGTTGACGACGGCCGACGCGCAACGTATGATATACGACGAACGACGGACAAAAGTGGAAAGAAAACTTCACCGTGACTACCCTTTGCTCAGGGGAGCTAAAATATTGCTCCTATTTTTATGAAACAATATACGTCTATCTTTAAAAACAAAGAGATTACCGTAAAGTAAAAACAACAAGTTCTAACCCTCTAAATGGCCATCGGTTCCCACACAAGCCAGTTGTTCGAAACATTGTTTGTTTAAAGTGTTTCATTTCTTCACTACACACCCGTTTTATCATGGTAAGCACAGTTTGGTCCTTTCCGATAGATGTGCGAGAGGACTATGACTCTGAATAACACTTTATAGTACCCGACTCTCTGTGCGCATGCGCTCGGAAACAACGTGGCTTTACTAGGAAGGCGGATCTACTTGTAGTTGATCTATTTTTAAACAGTGTGTGGGTTGTGGTTTTGCCTTTTAAGGAGAGTATGCGTATTTCCGTAAAAGTCTGTCGAGGGACTCAGTCCCGAAATCGCTGCCCCAACTATAATATGAAATTTATAATAATATTACAAGTTAACTATTACAAAGAAGTCTGGTAGCAAATTGATTAATAGCAATATATTTATCGCAAAAAAAAACTTTGAAGCCGTAACGGATTTGGTAAAAATTGATGAATAAAAAAATGATGCCAATATGAACGGCCCAGCGCCCTCTCAACTGATAACATTTTTGGGACATAAAATTATTATTTAACATTGTTCCATCAATGTTAATATATTTTCTGAACGACCGTAACAAAATACATATTGTTGTAGATATTTACTTACTTAATGCAACGAATGTCAAAAAAGAAGTGTAAAATAAATATTAAAATAGAAATGTTAATTAGAAAATATAAGTGCTGCAGGGACTCATTCCGATAAGGGTGAGTAACCCTAAAAAAATTAGGTCATGCAGATTTTGACCTTAGAGGTTAAAAAAGGTCAATTAAATGACATATTTGGACTCGTCTCGTCGAGACCTTTCCAACGATATATATGCAATGTGTACGTTGGGTAATAAAAAAGTAAGAAAAGGTTGAGAGTTAACCCTTACATTTTGCACGTTGAAGACCACTGAGAGGGTCACCCTGAGTGAAGACCTGAGGCGGAAAAAATGATTTTTTTTTTGGAAGGTGCCATAACTTTTTTTTTACTGTGGCCATTTTTGGTTATACCAGGGCAGATTATTGACCAAAATAAACGTGCTACACGAGTTATAACGTGCTGGAGCCTCTATTTTTGGGTAACAAAATATACACCACTATTACGCACTATTTAGCAACAGAGTACCGTGTAACCATATATACCGTTGGAAAGGCCTTTAAAAATAAGACCGGATTTTAAAAAAATTATAAAGAAATAACATTTTGTGTTCCGCAGGGAGCTGATAAACCTTTTTTGGCTTTGTTTTACCTAATTTGTATACAATAAGAATTATTAAAATTACTAAACGTGATATGTAATGCCCGAATCTGGTATTTATGGATAGATAAACGTTCACCGGACCTGACGATACCAGATTTATGATTGTGTGACCATTGGGAGCTGGGAAAGGGCGTGGCAAACAGGGGTACCCTCAAATACAATGAGATTTTTGTGTGTTTTGTGCACTTTTAAAGGTTTAAAGTGACCAACGTCGGCCATTTCTTTACTTATATTCTTAAAACTTGGCACAATTATTTATATTTGTATGCCGGACCGGACAAAATAACAACTTTGACCTTAATATTTGCCCGGGGTAGGCTAAGGGGGGGGGTCAAAGTTACCTACCCTCGGGCGCTGTTTCCATTTGTATTTACTTTTATAACATGTACTTTTCTATATTTCTCATTTCTAGACCTGGAATATTTGGTATATTTAGGAAGGTGATGGCCCGGGAGTGATCTCGGGGGTAATTAAGCGCGCCACGTGCGTTCTTAAGGAGGTTTTTGGGCCTAATAAGGGCATTTTGAGAACATATTGCCTGTTTATTATTGAAATATTCTTAACAGCTAGTGTGTGTGTGTATGTAAGAGTTTATTTACAGGTAACCTCCAAGTCTTCACGACTACCTTATGTGCTGACCTGAATGCACATAAAAGGGTCCTCGCAAAAACCTGCTGTGATATATTGAAACTGAGAAATAACACGTTGTATAATATTTTTTAGTGAGTAGATATTTTAATAATGATAAGATTTTTACTGATAATGTATACATTTTAGATGTTTGATTTCTAAATTTCAAATTGATGGTAATTGATTTGACATACTTGTTTAAATAACAAGTTTTAGGGTTACTATTATATTTTTATAAGCCATACTATAAATTAGTTGTTACCTTTTTATCAAACCAATAAATCTAAACATTTCAAGATGCTTTGCTAGATTGCTGAACACTGGCTATGCTTCTTAGCATAATTTTACTTTCAACTATTATGATAGCATGTTTTAATATGTTTTAAAGTCTCTTATAATTCGTATAGAATGGCTGTATACATGTATTTGTAAAACTGTGTATATGGATGAGACTGGAATAAATAAATAAAACAAGCAAATTCGTTGAATTGATATCCCCCGCATTATAAATTTTGTTTAAGGATGGGTGCAAATCTGTTGATATATGGTATAATCCTAAAAAAAGCATTTTTTCAAGATACCAAGGACCATAACTCCGTTATTAACAGATGGTGTGCAATGCCATTTGGCGTGCATCATCCTCTTATCCATATATATACTCATACCAAGTTTTAATGTAATCCGCCAAAACACTTCCAAGATATGGCTCCGGACACAAAAGTGCCTATAGTAAAAAGCATTTTTTCAAGATACAAAGGGCCATTACTCCGTTATTAACAGATGGTGTACAATGCCATTTGGCGTGCATCATCGTCTTATCCATTTATATACTCATACCAAGTTTCAATGAAATCCGCCAAAGCACTTCCAAGATATGGCTCCGGACACAAAAGTGCCGGACGGACGGACTGACAATGCCAAAACAATATCCCCCGCCTCTGGCGGGGGATAATAAAAAACAGCGTAATTAATTGAAATACATTGGAGATAGATAGCCGTCAAGAACAGCCATAAAGGAGGCGCAGCGAGCAAGGAGCATGAAGAAGAAGTCTTTAAATTTTTAGTACTCCATATATCAAAATTTGCGTAAGAAAGATTGGCCTTAGGAATCAATGTCCAAATTCTGTTTGTACACGCCCGGGGTCAATAACCGCTCACGGTGATTAACTGGTTATTATAGATCCTGTATATTTTCTTTTTGGTTGCTGTTAAGTAAAGAAACAAACTTGCCGAACTTTGTAAATTTGTTTAAACTGCTTTCCATATGTAATATGCATGTAAGAAAAAAACACCATCTCTGTATTTTTCAAATTTGGAACAGAACCATTTATTTGATTATTGTTTTATTAATGCATGTCAATATAATAAACACACGTTGCATGGTCATAAACAAAATTAAACACACGTCATAAACAAAATTAAACACACACAAAGTATTCAGAATAAATATTAACACAACTTACGGCTTTTTTTTCGGTTTGAATTTTTTGTTTGAAACTTTGTCACGTACTCCCATTAAAAAAAAAAAAAACACTATATTAACGAAGACATCAAGAGATTTTCGTTGACTTCATGTGGAAGTCAGAAAGTACAATGCAGAGCATGATTACATCTAAATCACTTGGAATAATACACATTCCCAAGATACACTGAACAACATGATAACATATTATTTCCAAACTACACTACATGAGAACATATAATTCCACAGGTACACTAAACATGTTAACATCTCATTCACCAGAATTCAACACAAAAACATCTTATTTCTCAGGTTAAATAAACAACATTAAAATGTCTTATTCCCCAGGTACAAATACAACAATAGAATATCTCATTCCCTGGGTACAATATATGACCTAATAATTCCTCATTCCCCAGGTACAATAAAACATGAAAACGTCTTAATTCCCAAAGTACAATATACAAAATGATAAAATCTCACTACAAAGTAACACTATCCAACGTAACAGCATATTATTACAAAGAAGCACTATACAAAATGATTTGGCCTCATAACCAATATACACTTTGAACAAAGCTATCGTTTCATTAAACACTTTACACAATGATATCGTCTCATTACCAATGTACACTTTACAAAAAATGATATCGTCTCATTACCAATATGCACTTAACACAATTATATCGTCTCATTTACATCATACACTATACACAATGATATCGTCTTATTAACATTATACACAGTAACACTTTACACAATGATATCGTCTCATTAACACTATACACTTAACACGATTATATTGTCTCATTAACAGCATACACTTTACACACTTATATCGTCTCATTAACATCATACACTTTACACAATTATATCGTCTCATTAACATCATACACTTTACACAATGATATAGTCTCATTAAAATCATACACTTTACACAATGATATCGTCTCATTTACATTATACACTTAACACAATTACATCGTCTCATTAACATCATACACTTTACACAATGATATCGTCTCATTACCAATGTACACTTTACAATAAATGATATCGTCTCATTACCAATATACACTTAACACAATTATATCGTCTCATTAACATCATACACTTTACACAATGATATCGTCTCATTAACATTATACACTTTACACAATCATATCGTCTCATTAACATTATACACTTTACACAATGATATTGTCTCA